>JAXCLQ010008302.1:0-23987 GCA_035584115.1 Cedrela odorata
TTATTGGTTGTGACCTCTTGGGTTTACTGTGAAGTTAGCCGTGAATCGAAATTAATCTCATCGAACTCATTCTGAACTATTCAGATACTCAACGACTATGGTTCACGTCTAACAATATGTCATAGTCCCTAAACTATAATGAAATGAATCTTCATCGAACCTTTTATGTCTAATTATACATTCCATGTGCATAATCTCCTTCCTTTCGTCTAATCCCAAGTAAATTAGGGCTCACGTATGTAAAAACCCTAAATTTAGTCACATGCGGATAATCAGTCAATACATGTTGAACTTGTCACTATGAACTCTTCATATGACACTAATGTTTTGGCCAAAGACTTTGTTTTCAGCTATTTATTAATATCCGACTAGGAACTCAAATTTGGACTGAGTCAACGGAACCTCGAAATCTACTATATCGAGTCAACGGATTTTATCTGACAATCATTTACATCTCAATATAAACAACACATAACCAAACCGGCTTATGTGTACAAGACGTGACTAGTCCCGTATTTATATACCATATAAACTATATAGATCTATATCAATTAACAACTATGATGTATCAGGTCCAAAGAGTAGTTAATACACTAATATAATCATATGATGAATTATTGACAACATACTTTCATATGAATCATCATAGCTTTGGTCATGTTTGAAAAAACAGTTCTCTAACTGTTAATCCACACTAATATCCTAATGATATGACTATCATCTCACTTGTACTAATATCATCTTATAATATTCACCAAAGACATTCAGTGTGCCTACTGTGCGATATCAATGCCCATTCGATATTGAATATGTAGGGAACTATTTAGATAATCTAATTATCTTGGACAATTCATATGCATATTCTATCATTAATATGTAGCATACACATGAATTGAAACAATTTTTTTTATTAATAAATATGTACAGTATATATTACAACAGTAATTTAATACGCCCAAAACCGACAACATGAATAGTTTTAGGGCATACTACACCAACAGCAGTTAGTCTCCCAGTCAGACTTTGTAATTTTTTTAGTGTGGTTGGGAACTTAAGCCCCAATATTGCCTTTATTTTATGAGAATTAGCCTCGATTCCCATTTACTAACCATATACTTTAGGAATTTGTTTGCCTCGACTCCAAACGCATACTTCTTAGAGTTCAACTTCGTACTATATTTTCTCAGGTAAAAGAATTTCTCTTCTAAATATTTTGAATGGTCTCGGATCCCCAATGACTTAGTAATTTGTTTGCCTCGACTCCAAACGCATATTATTAACGTGGACTTCCAAGTGAACCCAAACAGGGGTTTGAAAACCTGATTAACCAATCTTTGGAACGTAGCCCCCGCATTTTTCAATCCAAAAAGCATAACTTTATAGCAATATAACCCCAAGTTAGTTATGAATTTGGTCTTCTTCTTTTCTGATTCATGCATTCTTATTTGATTATACCCTGAAAATGCATCCATGAAGCTCAAAAGTTTATACCCTGTTGTTGAATCTACCAGTTAGTCTATTCTATGAAGGGAAAAACTATCTTTTGGACAGGCTTTGTTTAGGTCTGTGAAATCTACACACATCCTTCACTTTTTATTCGACTTCTTCACCATAACCACGTTTGATACCCATTCTGGGTAATGCACTTCCCTAATAAACTTAGCTTTCATTAACTTCTCCACCTCAACACTAACTACTTCCCTTCTTTCTGTGTTAAACATCCATCTTTTCTATTTCATAGGCTTGAATTTGGTATCAATTGCAAGTCGATGAGAGATTACTCATGGATTAATCCTTGGCATATCCTCATGCGTCCATGCGAATACGTCTATATGTTGCCTTAGAATATCTCTAAGCAACATTTTTTGTTCTTTAGGCAGATGCGACCCAATTTTAATTGTTCTTTCTAGAGTCTCATCATTTAAGATTACAAACTCATATTCTTCAATGGGCTCTACGGCTAACGACATACTACCTTGACCCAATTTTCTACTTAAGCTCTTCATTATCCGTCCTTACTCTACATTCCCGTCTCTAGTTTACAAACCTTCTTCTAAAGAATGATTTGATATGTAGTAAGAAATTTTTGACAAGGTTGCAAAAATGACCGAGCCATCCTTTGGCTTCCTCTAACTATGCCAATGTCTTCTTCTACTATAAACTTTAGTTTTAGGTAGTAAATATTTTCTACTATTCTTGTAGACCTGAGGAAATGTATTCCAAGAATTATTAAATATGGCATTTTGAGATCGACTACCTAGAACTCAACCATTATGGTTTTTTTATAGGGCATATCTCCCATTGTAATCGGTAATTGTAATATGCCTAACGGGTTGATGCATAATCTGCCAAAGTTGTGTAGAGTCGTTTCTACCCATCTTAGTCTCAAGTCTTCAATGCCCAAAGAATTTAGAGCTTTTTATATCAACCAGTATTCGACAGACCTAAGCTGTTCCAACTATCAAGGATACCATCAAGGCATCATCATGAGGATAATATACTACGACCTCATCTTCATTCCATAAACATGATGGGAACTAAGGTTGTTTTTTGCTTTTTCTTAGCCCTTACATTTATAACATGTGTGTCTGAGATAGAATTGAGTAGGGAATATCTGGTCCTTGAGGTCGAAACATTCATCAGTCAAATGCCCGGTGTTCTAATGAAATTTGTAAAATTTATTCTTTACCCTTCTATTTGGTTTTGTTTTTATTAGGCGAGACTCCATCCACAAAGTTCCTTGCCTTTTAACTTTTCTAAGGATTTTCAAGAGAGGTGCATTGAGTGACATCAATCCTCGCTTCTCGGACCTAAGACATCCTTCACATATATCCTTTCTCGGAGAGTGTTATCCCCTCAAGTGGACATCATCCCTTTTATTCCCCGATCTGACTTGTTGTGGCACTCAACTTCTTTTCCTATCGAAATCTCATAAACTTCTCTTATCATCCTGTTTCATCTTGTTGTTAGATTTTGGGAAATGCATTTTGTCACTTAAGGATGACCCCATCATCTTTTCTTCTTTCAACTTGAGGATGACCCAATCCTCAATTTCGATCTCATCCAACAGCTTCCTCGGAACTACTTCGTAAGTGGTGAAAAAATGCTTAAGAATAACATACCATCCTTAGTCTACACGTAGATGCTTTTTGAGAACTTCCAATGCTAAAGGATGATAATAAGTTCTTCACTCCATCACCTCGTTGTGATATATTTTGACAAAATTCCTAAAGCTTTTCTTATCCTTTTTATTTCATTAATAGTAATAAGCTTGGAGTTTTCATATTTGTAACTGCTCTTTTAAACTCAAAGATAAATTCCACATATAGTTGATCAAAGCTATGGATGTTGTTGGAGGTCAGGCATGTAAACCATTTCCTTGCTTGTTCTTCCAACGTCAATGGGAATAAGCGGCACATATGGGATTCATTCAACCTGATGTGAACCCCTAAAGAACGAAGCTTTAAAAACCCACAAACAAGTGAATTTGATGTGAACCCCCAAAGAACGACGCTTTAAAAACCCACGAATAAGTTAATCCTAACCCAGAAAGCCAATATGATCAGATTATAAACCCTAAACCCATTAAGGAACTTGTCTCAAGAACCTAGGTCGTAAAAGTTAACTGTTAACCCAAAACTCGCAATTAAGCAACTAACCAACGATATTCTAAAAGATATGACGTCACAAAGGGTTGCAAGGCCTTTGATAAGTCTAAGTTCATTCAAGAAATCAAGAAGAATTGCTCACAATTCAACACAAAGTTTTAGAACTTTATTCATCAAAAGTTGTTATAAAATAACATCCTAAAGTTGTTTAAATACTAAAATCCTAAGACTACCCTTATACTAATAGGAATGCATATCCTAGTTGAAGTAGAACTCTACTAATAGAAATGCATGTTCTAGTTGAACTAGAACTCCTAAAATCTAAAACTCTTGTTTCCTTTAAACAATAGGAAACCCTAAAACTAGCTAAAACAAATAATAAAAAAAATAACTATGGACTATTTAATTAATTGTACCAGCCCATTAACATAACAATAATATAGACTAAAAATATTAAATAAAATTACATCTAGCCCACATGTAGAATACAATGTGGCCACATATGCCTTTATATCTTCACTCTTGAACTTGACTTCAATAACTCATAGAACATGCACCAAGGTTGGTTCTTCATCTTGCAAGTCTATTTTCTATGATGTAGAACTCTTTGTTAACAATTTGATCAACTTTTGAAGCATCTTGGATTTTATCACAATCTCTGTATCAACATCATCTCCTTGAAGAAATCCATATGGAGAGATGAATCAATTCTGCCCATGAATGGAATTATTTAGAGTATCTTAAACTTCATAAGCAGAACGGGATCTAGGATTCTTTGGGAAAATAGAGATTTAGAATGAAATCCTAAGTGAGATGTCAGCTCAACACTCCTTCTCTAGTCTCGTCTCTTCTGACTTTCCAAATTCTTTATTAACCTCCTTACATAGGCTTAGATATCTTTGACCTCTCCAGCATGCTCCTTGCTTTCTTCACCCCTAGATTCATTCTACTTAGAACCCTCTTTCTTCTTTAGACATTTTTTTATTGAAGCCTCTTCTCATGTCTTTCAGACTTAAGCAGCATTCTGACCTCCATTTACAGCTCATCACCAGGCTATTCAGCAAGTGCAAAGACTTGGGACGAGGTTTGTCAATGATCTTGAAAGGAACATTGTTGTCTTTTCGCATTGCAGACCTTTTTGTAAGGCGGTCAAGGACTTTCCTTTTCACTTTCTCTGTGGCAATATACCACTTCCTAGAGATATTCTACTAGGGATTTACTCCACGATTTTTGGCTCACAAGATGTTAAGAGTGCTGCTCTCCACTGCCTCCGAGGGTGCAGCTACCTTTAGGCCGAAAGAACCACTTTGAAGCATTATCTTCATCTCTTTAATTTTCTTCACTAACATTTGGATTTGTTGGTCTTTCTCTGGATGTTTTCTATCACTATCTTTCAATCTTTGATCTATTAGGTAGCTTCTCAATCACATCATTTAGAGAGATTTTGTTGTAAAGATGAAATTTCTGAATGGAAGTCGCAATTCTCGTCACCCAAAGGTGATCATTGATAGTTGTGATTGAGGTTAGTTGCAATTATTGCTTCAAGAGAATTTCCTTCCGGATTTTCTCTTATCGTTATACGTTTCTTGGTTATGTATGTTTGTATTGCTGCCATGGCTTTTCTCTCAATCACAATTGTTTTAGCTTTTTATAACATCTCAACAGACGGCGCCAGATGTTGATTTAGTAAAATTCTCCTAAAATTCTATGCTTCAGAGCAATCTTTTTTACTTGTTCGATTGTTATTTCACCTAAAATCACAAAAAATATCAAGGGTAAAGTCGATGATCTTGCGAAAACCTTATGATGTTTAAGTTAAGGTTTTACTTTTGCATGTGTTTGAGAAAAAATAATGGCAATAATTGAATAGATAAAACTTAATATGTTGTATCTCGTAATGTGTCTTGTATATCATACCTAACTACCTTCTGCTTATCTTTTATAGGCTGTTTCATCCGACTACCATTATATCTCCCAAGTTTATTAGAATTCTAAAGAATTAAGGAATCATAATTCCGAATTCAACGGTATTCTGAGGAATTGTGAAATTATAATCCCGAATTTATTAGTGTCCTAGGGAATCATAGAATTATAAAATCATGATTCAAAATTCATCGATCTTCCAAGGATCATGAGATCATAAGCTCTATTTGCAGAATATTTCCACCAGGTTACAAATCCACTCTTATTTTGGAAAAATCTGAGCAACTTGAACTTCACAACGACATAATTGTTGATAAGAGGTCTCAAAAATCTTATGTTTCTTCTAAGATCTTCTTCTTTAATAGAAATGGCATCGAGTTCTAATGACTTACCTGAAGCCCTCGTTATATCATACCTGAGACTTTTATTAGTAAAAGAGGTCTCGGGTTTCCACACTTAGATTTGAGACCTTTTGTTAAACTTAGAAAGTCTTTACTCACTTCACACTTAAGATCTTTATTACGTCATGGTCGAAATATCGTTGACTGAGATAGTCTTCAAACTCTATTTATCTTTTTTAAGGCCTTGGCACTGTGTCGTACCTATTAGAACCAAAGTTCATTGGGCTTTATACGTGCTCTAGGCATTTTTCCAAACATATGTAATTTTTTCTATTAAATAAAATTGATTTCTCTTATTTTAGGGAATGTAAGAAACCTAAAGGTTATTGTTTTATCTAATATTTTTGTAGTTATTCCTAATGGGTCTACGTAAAATGGATATATTTTTGTAAGGAATGATGTCTCTAAAATAATACGATGAGTTATATCATTTATTAAGATGAAAGTATTTTTGAAACATAATCTTTGATGACGCATATGAGCACTAGAAAACTTATGATTGATATGAAGTTTAGAGCCATAAGCTACATAAAATCTTTTTGATGTTTTTTCATAATACTTTGCTGGAATTAATCCTTCTTGAATATAATTTTGATTAACACCTGAATTAATTAAGGCTATAGTTTGAAGTTGAAAGTTATCTAAGATTAATTCTATGAATGTCCATTTTTTGAAATTCTATTTTAGTTATTGAGTTGATGAAATTATTTGGAAGATTAGTTATTTTTAAAGATAATACATTTGTTTTTAATGAAGTGTTTACATTTTGAAGTTCTTTAATTTGTTGTTTTATAATCCTAATTTCTTCTTGAAGATCTTGAATTGTAAATTTTCTTATTAATTTTAAAAATTTACCAAATATTTCTTGAATATTTATATGGCTCTATATTATTTTGTACGATTATATCTTCTAAAACGATTATATCTTTGAGTTTTAATAGATATTATTTTTTTACTTTTGGATTTTCTATTTTTTCTATTAGGCCAAAGAAAAATGTTTTTTGATAACTTGAGATTACATTAATTTAATTAATTGAACATGAACAATTTTTTCCACAATCTTCTAAATTTTCGCTATTACTTGAATTACAATTGTTTTCTTCTTGTTCGAAAATTTGATCTTCTAAAGTTTCATATTCTGAAGATGATACTAATATATTTAATACTTATTTTTTTATTTATTCATTTGTTTATAGTTCATTTAATTTTTTTGATATTTTACATTGACTTCTATAATGACCTTTTTCTCCACATTTGAAAAAGGTTACAATTTTTTGAGATTTTTTTATATGTTCACCTTCTTGGGGCTCTTGAAGGTTTGACTATTTTCTTTGAGTATTGTTTGTTATTATATAGCCGGGAATAATTTTTTTTTTTTTTTGTTGAAACTTTTTTTCGAGAATGTTTTTTCAGTTTTTAAGGAACTATTATTTTTTCATACTGTATTGAGTACAAAATGAACTAATTCTTCTCTAGATTGTTTGGAATCTGGTTTTTTTTTTCTTTTTTTATCTAAGCTTGAGGTCATTGTATAACTCTAATCCTTCATTAATTATATAATTGATTATTTCTCCACATGTCATTTGATCACATGGGATATAACCATTATGAATTTGATGTATTGTAGACTTTATTTGTTCTGCAAATAATTTTAGAAATCCATATATCAATCTTTCTTTCCAAAAAGATTGATTGCAATCATTTTGTGAGAATATTTTTGTCAAGAAGACATCTTTATACCACCTAAAGTCTTGTAATGTTAATGTAAGATTCATTAAGGTTTCTCCTTTATCTTTCTTGAAATTGAATGGGGTCTCCAATAAAGTGTTTGGTGACAGCATATATGAGTGTATTAACATAATCTTGTATTCTCATGGAGGTTCTTTAGGTATCTATTTTAACAGCAGTTTGAATAGTTTGATATTCAATTTATGTAAGACAATGATCCTACCAGCCTTTGAAATTATCGGTGAAACGTAAAATTAGAATTTTAGTTATTTGATGGTCTGATATTTTATAGGCAGTTGCTACCATAATTATTTCTTAAAGGAGATTAAAATTTTGATATTCGCTTACTCCATCAATGTTCCATTCATTGATGGACGTTTCATCGTATATACTATTTATATATTGACTTTTCATTGAATTGAACTTCTGGAGCAGTTGGTTTAGGTTAATAGTTCCTAATTATTTAGGTTTCATGTGTTGAACGAAATTTATTAATAAAAAGATTTTTAACATATGAATGCAAGTAATTATCACGTGAATAAGAAAATAAGATATGAATGATTGGAGGACGGAGAGAATGTGAAAGCAATTATTTAAGGAGAATTCACATTGATTTTGAGGTTGCAAAATCGGTGGCTATGATTATTCTTTATTTGATATGTGAGATGGAGTACCAGCTGCCTCAAGAAAAGAAATCGGCAATGGTATGTTATGTATCCCAATAAAGGAAACAAAAACTACAATAAATAACATTTACAAGAATGATCGTGACTACTTTCTTATTCATGGTCAAATTCATATTAATTACGAAAAATATATATATATTGTTTTCACATTAAAAAAAAAAAGTCATCATTCAAAAAATTGAAAATCTAAAATAAAAATTATTCATAAAAATAGAAAAAAGATTGTGAATCATAATGAAAAACAAATTCAAAATAAAATAAATACCATTGTCTCACACAACAATTTTAAAATTTTAAATACATGCATTAAGACTCAATTAACAATTCACCCTGAGATATGTAAAATATATGTTAAAATAAAATTAAAAATTAAGAATTACTTATTTGAGATCAGTACAAATTTGAGAGAATTGAACATAAAGAATTATGCCTAACAAGGAAATTTCATAAAATATTTTTAAAATTTTAAATTCTCTGAGTACAAGGAATGCCAAACAAAAAAAAATCTTACCTTTAAGAAAAAGAAAAAGAAAGGAAAAAGACTTCCAAACTATAAATATAATTACTAAAAAAATATGTGTGTTAAGATAAAATATATTGTTAAGTACATTATTTATTAAACTATAATATGAAATTTGTGTATGTGTGTGTTAAGATAAAATATATTGTTAAGTAAATTATTTATTAAACTATAATATGAAATTTTGATAATTATAAAGGTAACTACTATCTTCTAGATGTTGGGTATGTTAATTATTAGGGATTTGTTACTCCTTATCTTGGACAATGTTATCATTCAATGATTGGAAAAAAAAACCACAAACCAACTAGCCCACGAGTTTTTTAACATGAAACTTTGTGTGTGTGTGTGTGTGTGTGTGTGTGTGTGTGTGTGTGTGTGTGTGTGTGTGTGTGTGTGTGTGTTAAGATAAAATATATTGTTAAGTAAATTATTTATTAAACTATAATATAAAATTTTGATAATTATAAAGGTAACTACTATCTTCTAGATGTTGGGTATGTTAATTATTAGGGATTTGTTGCTCTGGAAAATGTTATCACTCAATGATAGGAGAAAAAACCACAAACCAACTAGCCCACATGAGTTTTTTAACATGAAACTGTCGGCTACTATGAATGTTATTGAAAGATGTTTTGGCCTACTTGAAAGTCAATGAACAATTTTTAGAAGTACTTCATTTTATTCTATTAAGACCCAATATCGAATTATTACGGCATGTCCCTTATTACACAATTTTATTAAGAGAGAGATGTCATATTATCCTTTCGAATTGTACATGAAATGTTAATTGAACCAAATTGCAGTGACTTTGGTCAAGACATGGAAAAGAAAATTGTGACTGTAGAGAAGCCAGTATGGGATACTTATTTATAGGTACTCAATCAAGTTTTTATATTTATTTTTATTATGATTAATCCTCTTGAAATTCTTATCACATATGAAGACACTTGATTATGAGTGCTAGTTATAATATGAAAAATAATTATTATTAAGGTTGTTGGAAAATTAAGCTAGCTAGGTGACATTGTTAATATTGTCATATTAACAATGTAAATTCTTTTTGTCTCCATGTACATGCAATAATTCAAAATTAACATAAAAATTAGCATAATTTAGATGTTTCATGATATTAAATTTTTCTATTGTCTCCATGTCGTATGAACTCTTGAGATGAGTGCATTATTGCTTAAGTGATTTTGAAGTCACAAGTGAAATTTAATCGAATATAAGCAAGTTTTGCCACTACATAGGTTCAATCTTGTGTTTAAAAGTCAAAATGCGATAATTTTTTTACAATTTTCTTCTGTCAGGATCCATTTATGTGAATTTTTGTCTACTTCGTTTTCTAAAATGTAATACTTGTTTAGACTAAGCAATGAAATTCCTAGATACATTTTCTAAAACTGTAATACATGTTTAACACTTTTTCATTTATTTATGCAGCCTGCTCATTTACATATATGCCAGCAATAAATTATCTGTAAATACATACTTTTAATTCGATCTTCCATTTTTCTAAAGAGTCTCTATTACGTGCATTAATTAACAAGAAAAGATGTCTACTTCTTCTGAATGGCCTATAATGGAGTCTAATACACTCTTTCAAAGAATGTATATCGGTTTATCACTTCTGTCTGCTTATTCCTTTGAGGATAGGCATCAGGGTTAGAAGACAATGATACAAAACCGCTCAACAAGGCATAATCTGCAAACGGTCACATTGTTTTATGTTTGTTCAGTAATAAAGTTTAGCCTTCGAACGGGATGATGGGTGGAAATTTTGTTTGGTTTCAAATGGGAGAGCAAAAGTGGCCAATCTCAATAACTAAACGAATCTGCCGTAAGGACATCTGCCAATTATGTTACGCTAGTGATTGTAGAAAATGAGTGAAACGGGCATCTGAGGTTACTAGAGACCTTTAAACCTCTATTTTACAACTAACTACGTAAAGACTCAAACCCAATTAAAATAAAAGCAAGAAAGTACAATACGACGAAAGCTGCCTTGTAATGCCCTGCCCCGCCCCTCGAACTGGTTATCGTCGATTCCTCACCGACCCAAGCCTAGAATACTGAGTTACCGTGTTACAGTCCAGCATTCTTCATGGGTCAATTAAGCAGAAATTTATCCTCGGCCCTCTAGGGTCACCATACCCTGGGTTTACCCTGACTACCGCTTATTTGTTCCTTTCCCTAAATGAAATTCGTCTCCCTTACGACTCGAATATAAGACCTCCACTTTAAGGAAAATTCTCATTGAGTGTGAGTACCAACTCAAACCTGGGACCTCCACTTTATGGAGAATTGTCATTGAGTATGAGTACCAATTCTTCTAGTAGAAGAGTTGGTACTCACACTCAATGAGAATTCTCTTTAAAGTGGAGGTTCTATGTTCGAGTCGTGTGGGAGGCGAATTTCACTTAGGGGAAAGAACAAATACTTTGTAGTCGTGGCAGACCTAAGGTGTGGTGACCCTAGAGGGACGAGGACAAATTCCTGCTCAATGGACCCGTAAGGAACACTAGGCTATAACGCGATAACTAAGTATTCCAAGCTTAGGTCAGCGGGGAGCTAACAGTAACCAGATCGAGGGCCGAAGAGTTACATGGCTAACTTCTTTCTTCACAGACAGCATAGTCATAAGAAAATGTTAATGCTATTAACTCAGTTCCAAGACAGAAAGTGGTTAATCACAATTTTTGTTAGGAACTAGTCTCATTCCATGTCCAAAACAGTGTGTTGATGATAATCATAAAACTCAACAGGGCTGCGTGGAATGGAAGACTGGACAGAAACTGGTCATTAGCCTGCAGCCAACTTGTCGCCTAAGCTGAAGATTAATGCAGTCTAGAATCCTGTCACCGAGACGGCGCCAACCTGACGCTTGAGAAGTTAAACTTCACATAATCTAGGCATTGAGGTAGTGCCAACCCGGCGCACAAGCGTCCAAGGCCACAAAACATAACCTTGGCACTGAAATCACGCCAAGTTGCCTTTCAAATGGTTCATTTACTTGGGGACCTCTCCGAGATAGTGTCAGGTTACCGCTCGAGCGGGGCCGCGACGATATATATGTTTCTCTTGTTTCGAACTATGGTTTGAGGCAACTTTTTATGGGTTTTGTGCTTTCTGAATAAATAGAGCTTCTTTAAGTTCAAAAAGGTTGTTTTCTTCTTGATTTCTTTGTGAGAAAAACTATTCTTGTTCCAAGTGAATGAGATTCGTTTAGTAGTTTCTCTTAAGAGTAAATCACCATATATCTTCATACATCAATTCCAATTGAGAAACCTTCATAATTCTGATTGATATTAGTGGCTAGAGTTTTCTAAAAAGTTCAAAGAGATATCCATGTGTGAGATTACCAAAGAAGCTTGGGATATTCTTGAAACTACCCATAAGGGTACGAAAACTATTAAGAGCTCTAAGCTTCAAATATTAATCTCTAGGTTTGAGGAAATTAGTTTTGAAGATTTCAGAGTTCTGAAGACCATATTATTTGGAATGGATCACTTGTCAAGCTAGTCAGATTTGAGAGTTAAGAGTTCTTATACTAAATCACTTGTTGTACCTAACATTCTTCAACCCGTAAACTAAGGCCTCAACTTCACTCTCTAAAACTCTATTTTATTCCATCAAACTATAAACTAATATTGTCGGAGTTCTGTAATGTTGCTCCTTGCGAACAATTTTAGAAAAGATGACGAATGCCATAAAAAAAACTTGAGTGGAGCTCTCTTAACACCAATTGGTTTTAGAATGAATGGCAACTCAACGGTCTAAGAAGTGGTATCAAAGCCAAGAGGTCATGGGTTTAAATCTCAGGAGCATTATGATGAGGGAGGGATTGTTAGAGTTCTATAATGCCGCTCTCTTGACACTAATTAAGACTCATTGGGTGAGATGTAGAATGTCACAAAAGAATTGAGTGAAGCTTTCTTGACACCAATTATTATCACTTATATATAGTAAAAGTATAATTTTCTTTTAGGGTAGTTCTTTTTTTAGATTGGCTTTAATTAATTAGGAAGAATATCTTTAATTAATTGGCTTTAATCGTACTAACTATAAAGTAGGCTTTAATTAATCTTTATTCTTTTTCTTAGTAAAGATGAACTAACTATGAAGTTCTATCATATATCCATGGCTGTTTTATATCTATCTCTAGATCATACAATACATTATGCAAAAGTAAATACAAAAGTTAAAATAAAAAGAATCTTTTTTGCATTCTGGTTCCTTGCAACATCCTGGCAACAAGCATTATTACTTAATTTATTTTCAAATTTGTCCTTTTGAAACTATATGGATAGATCATTGAATAAAATTTGTTCTTCGTGATGAAATGTAAAGACATTTTATTAATTCTTCTGCTCGGCAAACACTGCTAGTAAAAAGTATTAAACATGCAAGTTGATTCAGATTTGGTATATTTGATAATATTTGTTTTTGTTACTTTTATTTTATTTGTTTTATGTTGATGCATAGTTGTTAAAATTGATTCTTACTTCTTGTGTTTACTGAAATGCAATTGAAAGTAGAACCCATTTTGTTGGGTATACAGCCTGAGGCGTGACCAAAAGCCCAATAAACCAAGGGCTCAAACTAAAGAAGGGAAGGAAGAAGAGTTTTAAGCCCAGTCCGACCTTAGAGACACCAACCAAAGGATAACAAGAACCATAGGTGTAGTTAAGGGGATGTCCCTCATTAATAAAAAAAGAGGCAGTCATCATGAGGGCAAGCAAAATCTCTCGAGGCTCGAAACGTCATAATCCAGAAAGCCAGTTGTAATTTGCCACGTAGAAGAAGCTAGCAAATTTCAAGTTAGGCATTTAAGTTTAGCAGGCAGACGCATATTTTCATATTAAAAATTTTAATTTTTTGTCAAAAATAATTATTTTTGACTAAAACTAGGGGGCATGATATTGGGTATACAGCCTGAGACGTGACCAAAAGCATAATAAGCCATGGGCCCAAACTAAATAGGGGACGTAAGAAGAGCTTTAAGCTTAGCCCAACCCTAGAAACACTAACCAAGGGATAACAAGAACCCCAGGTATAGTGAGATGAGACCTCCTAAGGTTAGATGAAAGGCCTTGGGTTTGAATACTCATTCTAAGACCTCTCCTAATATTGAGGTCTCGGTACAAGTGTGATAAGGTCTCGGGTATGCACACTATCTGAGCTCATCTCAGAAAATGAAGAAATCTTCAGTAAGAACTTCCGAGACCTCTCAATAGTTATGTATTAAGCAAAAATTCATTTCTTTCCCAAATTCTTTCTGGATTCTTCCATAATAAGGATTTTATGCCCAGTGAATGTATTCTGTAAGTAGAGCTCAAGATTTCACAAAATTCAAAAAGTCGATGCTTATCAAATAGAATCTCCATGATTCTTGAAATTTAAATACAGCTGGGATTATTATTTTCAAATTTCATAGAATTCTGCCAAAATTGAGAAACTTGAACATCCTTTAAAAGAAGATCAAGAACAACCAGGTACAAGTAGTGAAAATTATAAGCTAGACTTGATAATCAAATTTCAAGCTTAGAACATTATTCTCTTTCTTTCCTCCATCACTTCACAAAGAAAACTCTGACTTAAGCATTGGAGGATTTCCTCTGGATAATCGGCTTTTACCCCTAAGAGCTTCATTGTGGTTATAGGTTAATCAATTAGCTAAGCAATGAGATAAAGATTGGTACTGGTGCACTAAATCCAAAGAATGATTTTTGCTACATCAACATCTAGGGCCAACTGTGGGGATCTAAACAAAAAGTTAGAAACCACCGTAAAAAAGAAGATCATGGCAACTTCACGAACTTATGCAACAAGAAACAGAGCAATGACAAAGGGAAATCTTCACAACAATCCCCTTGTGGAGATAGCAGTGGCTAACCAGAACGATGATAATCGACCGTCAACCCTGAAAGGCGTAGATCATAGTTTAGAGGATTCATCACCACATCAAATTTCCTTTAACCAAGGAATCACAAAAACTACATGGTTGGTTAAGAGACTAGCTGATAACGAAAGACAAAATGCAAAAAAAGACAGGCAGATCCAGACGTTGGTTAAGGAAGTTGTAAGGATAAAGAAGATGCTTCGAGCCGATTCTCATGAGTTGGAAACGCCTGTGCCTACAAAGACTATGGAAAGTAGTGATCCAAGGGCTTACATACCAAGAACAGTGAAACCAACCCTTGACTAAATACCACCAAAAAGAGATACACAGCCGCAGAGAAAGGGAAAGGAAATGTTTCCGATCATCCACTTAGGGAACCATAGGGTGAAGATGTTGCCTTCAAGCTTTTCAGTGAACCTGAACTAGAATCTCAATATTCCCTAGATGATTTGGCAATTATTTGTAAGTGAGAGTCAGATAACAGTTCAAATCTAGAAGACATGAGAACATTTCTTAATCGAAAACGGCAAAAAAAGAGAAAAGGCTCTTTGCGAAGTCCACCTCGAAGAAAGAGGTTCAAGGAAAATAACAACAGGTTGATAATCTAGAAGCCTGTGTCAGAAAGTTGGTTGAGGAGTTAGAGGACTAAAAGAGGCAACGACAAAGAATAGATAGTAGGCCAGCACCACCTGTGAGATTACACTCTAAATCCATTTTCTCCTAAAAGATCTTGAGTCTTTTTGTAACGCCTGCGATTTTAAAAATTTGTAACTGTAACCTCCACAATATTTAGAAAATTTAATAGAATATTTGATGTTATTTGTGTAATTAAAAATTATATATAATTTAGACTTTTTGGGTGAACTATTAAATTTTAGATTTAAAATAGTGTTATTTGTTTAATTCTAAAATTAATGTTATAAAGTTATAAGTAAATTTTGGATTAAGAAAATAGTATTTGAATTAATTTTGGAGTTAATTGTAAAGATTTTGAAACAATTAAAAGTTATTTTAAAATTTTTTAGAATGACTAAAATAAAAATTTTATAAAATTTTAAGCTATTTTTATAATATTAAAAAAATAAGGAGTCTAATTGATATTTTACATTCCACAATATAACACAATTTGCCTTATTCATTCCCCATTCGAGTAGCCTTTGTTTTCTTCAACAGAAAGCTTCGTCTCATTTTCTTTCTCAAATTTCGGCCTGATTCTTCTAAATTCAAGTGTTTTTTTTTTCAAATTTCAATTACAAATAAACTTAATAATTCATTAGAAGCTTGATTTTTAGATTTAGGACATGAAATTGAATTTGAGTTACTATTTACATAAAAAATTTATAGTTAATTTTACTTAGGAAATCTTAAATTGGGTTAAATTGAAAAAAAATATATACTATTGGATTGATTTAGCATTGATTGAAGTATTTGTGGAAAAAAAATTTGTGTGTTTTTCTCTCGGGTTAACAGTGATTTTGAAGGTGTTACAGTGTTTTTAAATATTGCTACAGTGATTTTGATCTGAACAATAACTGTTTGTACAATAACTTTAATCTGTACAGTAAGTATTTGTATAGTAAATCCGATTTAAATTGTGCTTAACTACAATAACTTCGGCATGAACAGTTGCTACAGTAATTCTTGTATGAACAGTATTTTGTTACAGTATTTTAAATCAAACCGTATTTTTTTACTTAGACAAAAATATGTAGATTTAGGGTAGTCAGAATGTGAATTAGAAGAAGTTAGTCATAGAAATTTATTGTTAAAAATCGGATAAATAATCGTAATTAGTTAAACTTAGTAATAGAGGTAAAACTAAGAAATTTTAGACAATATTTCAACGAATATCACATTTTAAATATTTATATTGTTTTATTAAATAGTAAAAAATATGATTTATATATTTATGGTATTAGGCTACAAGAATTCGGAAGAAAGTCAGATTAGGTGGGAGGATCATTAGTGGGAGTGGTTATCCTCTCATTGTTCTAAGTAAATCGTGTATGTATTTTTACTGCCTTTGAAATAATATGATATATGAGTATCTGTTTGAAAATAATATGAAAGTTATGGATTTTGAATGCTTTATATGCGGATATCAAATTTATGAAATGATTGTTGAAAAATGATGTCAATGTGTGAATGTTTTTTTAATGAAAATGGTTTTATGGCTCTAGTCGTTAGTTAACATTTATTCTGACTTGGCCGGATCTTGTGTTAAAGTGGGACTTGTGAGCAATTTAGAATTCTGTTTAACACGCAATGCACATTTTTGTTGAACGTGCAATGCACGTTTCTGTTATAACTGATATGAAAATGTCTGCTTTAAGCGAAACACGTGATCACATTCTGAATCCGGGTCACCATAGGTGCAGGTGACACTAACTAACTGAGCCATTCTGTAAATATTTGAAATATGTATAAATTCCTATGTAAATTGATAGTTTGAAGATTCATTGATCTGTTTATGCAAATATAATTGCTTTGAAAAGGAAATAAATATGAAAAGTTTGAAAATGTATTGATCTATTTGAATATTTATGTTCTGTATCACATCAACATATGAAAAACTTGCATGGTTTACTTACTGAGATGTTATCTCACTCTTTATTGTAAAAATTATATTTTTCAGAGAATAGTACGTAAAAGTGACAAAGGACGTGTGCAAGGTTAGTTAAGTATAGATGAAAATCTTGGTTATATGTATAATTAATAGAGTAATTATGAGTTTGAGAACTAGTTATATAAATAACTTTTTGTACGTGTAAGAAATTTAAAAATTGTAGACATTTAAGAATTATGTAATAATAACACTCTTTGTATGAAATGATGTAGCACTATGTAATAATGATTGATTGAATAAGTATGAGAATGGGGTGTTATACTTATTCTTTCTAAGAAGTTCAAGATGCCGCAGATAAATCTTTTCACAAAAAAAATGACCTGTCTCTATATATGGATTTCTTCAGGAAGATGATATTGATCCAAGGACTTAATGAGTCTTAGATGTGTTGCTTATTCCCCCTGAGCTTAGGAAGACAAACGAGGAAGTGTTTCACCAGTTTGACCCCTAGGAGTATCTATATTTTTGAACAATTGTACAAGGTTTTTGTGAACAAATTTAAAGGGGCGACTGTTAACCTCAAAACCTCTAGTTCGCTATTGCTTAAGAAACAAGGGGAAAGAGAAATCCTCATAAACTTCATTAGAAGATACCATATGAAGTAATAGAGCTGGAGGTTTATCATCACTTTCTAACATTAGAAGGTCTCAAAAGAGATCTACGATTAGATAGAGGGTGGTATGCCATAAGGAAACCATCCTTTACTACCTATGAAACAGTTCGAAGGAAACTGCTAGACGAGATTGAAATCGAAAATCAAGTTGCCCTTAAGCTAAAAGAAGAAAAAATCATCGAACCACCACTTTGCAGTGATATATAAAACCTAAGGACATATTCGAGGAGAAAATGAGACGATAGGAGAAATTTTTTAGACTCTGACAGAAAATGGAGAGAAGCTCAGGAGTAGAACAAAATGACAAATAGAAGAGACGAGTTTACCTCAAGAAGGTATTGCTTGCCGAGAAAGGACGAGGTGAAAAGGATAGCCCATGTCTAGGAGGATAAAGTTTTCACTCCTCCGAATGTCCCACTCTCACAAGTCTTGCAGGAGATCAAGAAGCGAAGAATCATATTGATAGAACCTCGCCCAATAAAAACAAACCGAGTGGAAATGCCAAGAATAAGCTCTGTGAATTCCACCAAAGCACTGAACACCTTACAGATGAATATTTTGACATCAAAAATCAAATCAAAGTATTGATCCGAAATAATTACTTGTCAGATTTCATAGCAAATAATAAGGAAGAGCTTGAAACCTTAAATCAAGGGATTATGCACGAGAAGATGCATGAAAAGCGGACCATGGTGATCTCAGGCGAAACCATATTAGCAAGAAATTCAAATAGAGCAAAGAATAACTATTTAAGGTACTCACTGCCAAATTCTTCCTCGGATATTCACGTTATAAATTTCAAAGCCGATAAGAAGCAAAAGATCACCTCGGTACCAATTATGTTTACAGATGAAGATGAGGTAGGAGTATATTACCCATATAATGATGCTCTAGTAATAGCGTTGACAATAAGAATAGCTCAGGTCAACCAAATTTTTATGGATACAAGGAGCTTAGCCGACATCATCTTCAAAGAAACCTTAGACTCTTTGAGAATTGAGGACTTGAGGTTGATACCTGCGAAGATTGCCCTTCATGTCTTCGGCGAATCATGTGTTTACCCATTGGAGATAGTACAACTACTTATCATCATGGGACAGAAACTGTACCAAAAGACCACAATGGTTGAATTCTAAGTGGTTTACCTCAGAATGTCTTATACGATGATTCTCAAGAGAACTTTTCTTAGAACTACCAAAGTAGTAGAAAATATCTACTACTTGAAGCTGAAATTTCAAGCAGGAAAAGGAATCAGAATCAACAAAGGAAGTTAAAAAAAAAAGCCCAGTCATGCTTTGTAGCCTCCTCAAAAAGCTCATATTGCTTGTCAAAATGACCTTCATTGGAAATTCTTGAAGCTAATAATGAGAACTTGCAAAATGAATAGGTAATGAAAAGATTGAATAAGAAAGCCAAGCAAGATGATAAGCTATCAACATTAGAGCCAACATTAAAGCCAACATTGAAGCTAATCTATAAAAGATCAAAGCCATCCAAAATTTGAACTCCCCATCAACTCTAAGGAACTTCAAAGCTTGACGGGGCGATTGGTGACTTGAAGCAGATTCATGTCCATGGCAACCAAAAGGTGCTTTCCTTTCTTTCAAATCATGAAAAAGGGGAAGAAGATTAAGTAGACCGAAGAATGCGAAAATAACTTTCAAGAGCTAAAATGATACCTCGCATTGCCACCATACCTGACAAGCCCAAAAACTAGAGATGTGTTGTACCTTTACCTTGTAATGAGCGACCACTCAGTAAACTCAATCTTAGTAAATAAGGATTTAGAAAAAAAATTCACTGCCCTATCTACTACACCAGCAAGGCGCTATTAAACCCCGAGTCAAGATATTATTCATCTGAGAAGCTAGCACTAGCACTGGTAATAGCAGCAAGAAAACTATGACCATACTTTCTGGCTCATCAAGTAGTAGTGTTGACAAATCAACCCCTGAGATAAATTCTACATTGGCCTAACTTGTTAGGTCAATTAGTAAAATGGTCAATCGAGTTCAGTGAGTATGACATCAGCTACAAGCCCAGAAAAGTGATAAAGGGGCAAGTTCTGGTAGACTTTGTGGCTGAAAGGTCGATAGCTGAGCACCTCTTCATTTATCAAATCAAGGAAGACTGCCTTGATCAGGAAAGAGAAAACCCATCCATCCCAAACAAGACTGAGCCTATTTGGAGCCTCTTTATTGATGGAGCTTCAAATGCGTAAGAGGGGAATCCGGGGTTGTCCTCATGAGCCCAGACAAAATCAATGTAATGTATTCCCTAAAATTCAACTTTAAGGTCATTAACAATAAGGCGAAGTACAAAACTCTTATTGCTAGGATTAATTTAGCTCTGGCTTTATATATCATAAGCCTGAACAGTCACTGTGGTTCCCAACTAATAGTCAACGAAATTGTCAAATAGTTCTAAGCACGGGAAAATAACATAATCTTACTTAAAGAAAGCTAAGCAACTCTTGAGCACTTTAAAGACTATCACAATAAAATATTTCCCGAGGTCAGAGAACTCCAAAGCAGACATGTTGAAAAAATTAGCATCTACCTTCAAATCAAATATCCTAGCCTCGGTCCCAATCGAAGTACTAGACCAGAGGAGCACCAATGTGAGTAGTGATCAACCCTGCATAGCTTAACTCGATCCCCTTCATTGCTAGACTTATGAGATAAGATCTTAAATCCAAGAAGGGAGGATCCCAAATGACAAGGATGAGGCTAGAAAGATCAAAAACAAGTTGGCTAAAGAAGAATTATACAAACGGGGTTATAGCATCTCATATCTCAAATGCCTTAGACTTGAAGAGGCGACGCGAGTTTTAAAAGAAATTCACCACGGAGTGTGTAGCGGACATGGGGGAGCTCGTTTCATGACTTTTAAGATCCTAAGAAATGGATTTTATTGGCCAATACTCTCACATTACATGGCTCAGATGGTGAAAACTTGTCATGAATGTCAAGTACATGTCAATGTACTAAGACAACCCCCTGAGAAGCTGACTTCTTTATCGAGCCTTTCTCTCAGTGGGGACTAAACCTCATTGGACTCTTACCTCTCACACGAGCCAACACAAAATATGCTATAGTGGCCATTAATTACTTCACCAAGTGAGTCGAAGCTAAGTCGTTAGCCATCACCACTAAGAAAAAGGTCACCGCATTTGTCAAGTAGAACATTATCTACCGATTTGGGATACCTCAATTACTAATAATAGACAACAGAAAGCAATTTGACAAGTCGAGTTTCAAGGAATTCTGTACTGATTTTTCGATTGATCTTAGGTTCGTCACACCTACTCATCCAAAAGTCAATGGATAAGTAAAAGTTGCGAACAAGGTCATTAAGAAGGAACTCAAAAAGAAACTCAATAAGCATAAAGGTGCGTGGATTGACAAACTTCTTGAAGTCCTCTAGGCCTTTAGAATCACTTTTAAGGTGGCCACCGGCTAGACTTCTTACAGTCTTACCTTTGGATGCGAGCCAGTAATTCCCATCGATGTTAATGTACCAATTTTTTATATCAGCAACTACGAAGAGATGTCCAACAATTAGAACTTGCAGTTAAAGTTAGATTTTCTTGAAGAAAGAATTGATCAAGTGATGATAAGGGCAACGGCATACCAGCAAAAGGTGGCCAGATATTACAACAAGCACATTCAATATCGCACCATCCAAATGGGAGACTGGGTCTTGAAACAAGTTACCCTAATCAACAAAGTACCAGAAGAAGGTATTCTCGAGGCTAATTTAGAAGAACTATATAAAGTCATCCAAATTTTGAGACCGGGAGTTTACAATTTACAATCTCCAAGTAGGAGAAGGGTTAACAAACCTTGGAATGCCGAACAAGTCTAGAAAATGACTTCAAGGCACGTAAAAACTAAATGGTTCTTGAATGACTAAGTCCAACATCCTTTTCAGGACAATATTACGCTCGACTTGAATAAACTCTAAGCATGACTTTAACATTTATGAGAGTACCGAAGTTCTCTACTCATTATAGGATAATACTATTGCCAGCTCGAGTAAGACCTTAGCATTACCTCAAGACATGCAAAAGCGAAAAAGAGTTCTTATATGATCAATTCTTATGCTCATGGTCCAAAAAAGCTCTATTCATGATCTCAAGATGTGCAAAGGCAGGACGACTCCCTGACAACTATGTTTAGCTCTCATCCAAGAGTAATAATATCCAACACCCAATTAGATCCTGAGAAAGAAACCCGGATACAAAGGGATGGACCATTCTCATATTATTATCAACGGTCTCAAGCTAGGGTAATAATATCCAAAATTTGTTAAGTCTTGAAATTAAGTCATGACTAACATAGTTCCTGCTTAAAGATGTGCAATCTGAGAAGTGAAGGTTAGAAGATTAAATTTAAAAGACAAGCTCTATGTTATGAATTTAACTCATGTCAAGTTAGATTACTCTTTGAGTCACTATTAGTTTTAACAACAGTTGGGTCATGTAAATTACACCAAGCACTAAGTATTAAAAGGCAGAGGGAAAGCAAAGCAACACAAGTACGAACCAAATAGTGTAAAAAATCATGAAATATCTAAAAAAAAATCATTACGTTATGTTTGAATTGTTGGCCCAGTTGACAACACCTAAAATGGGGTTAAATTTGGTTTTTAGAACTTTAGAAACTTAAAATGAATGCAATGCAGTACAACAAATAAAGCAGTACTAAAAAGAGAAAACAAACACAAAGTTTATAGTGATTTGGGAATGCTTGGCCTACGTCTACTCTCTCGAATACAGATCACCACCACCGAGTTTCAACTATCTTCTTATTTCGTCAAGTCAAGTGAAACCTATTACAATTCCTTCTGAGGTGAAGGGCAACCGTACACTTACTTTCTCTCAAGTGAATAATAACCCAATACAATCTTTTTTAACTCTGGGTGAAGATAAATCCAATATAATTTCAAAAATATAATTCTATTTTTAAACTCTCACTATAGAGCAAATGTATCAATATGCTCGTACAAAGAAAATTTTTCTCTCAAGAAGAAATAAAATTTTTTACAATAGAGAGAGAAAAAGCACTATTAATTTTTCAAATATTCTTAAGAATGTTTTTTATTTGTTCACAATAATCTCTATATTTGACTTTGTCTTTTTTGTCTTCTATTTATACTCATTCTCTTTGTGAAGACTTTTATATCTAACGACTTGATTTGGTGCATTTAATGTTCGCCATAAATGCTACAGAAGTTATTGTTGAGCTTTAAATTAGCAAAAAGTATCAATCTTTTTTGTAATGTATCGATCTCTTTGCGCGACATTTTGAATCTGAGTCTCAAGTATCGATCCGTTTACCTTTACGTATTGACCTGGTTCACTTCGTAATTTATTTCCAATTCTCTGAAATTTCAATGTATCGTTCTTCGTATTTGAGGTATCAATTTTGTTTGCCTTGTAAATATTTTACTACCCTCTGAATAGCAAGGTATTGATCTCCTTGAACTCAGGTATCGATTTGGTCTGTTTTGTAAATAATTTACAACTCTCTGAATAAGCAAGGTATCAATCTCTTTAAGCTCAAGTATCGATTTGGTCTGCCTTGTAAATATTTTGCAACTTTCTGGAAAAGCAAAGTATCGATCTCTTTGAACTTGGGTATCAATCTGTCTGACTTAAAGATTTCAACTGAAGCTTCTGCCTTAGCATATATCGATCTTTTTACTTCTTTATAATGACCTATTTCAAATGTATCGATCAATTCTCTAATGATATTGATCTATTCACTAGATGTATCGATCTCTTACTTCAATGTATCGATCCTGTTAAACTTTAAAGACACTTTCATAGAGATTTGTTAAGACTGATTACAAGCATATTCATACACACTTTACTTGATTTTCAATAGGTTTAAATTCATTTTATCATTACATAATAACTTGATATTTCGATACACTTAGTCATCATCGAAAATATACAAATACATATTATAAT
>JAXCLQ010008302.1:30668-44702 GCA_035584115.1 Cedrela odorata
TATATATATATATATATATATACCCCTGGAGATGTAGTGTAAATAACTCGATAATTCTTGGTCATCGACAGACTATTTTTTTTTTTTTTTCCAATTTTAAGGTTTTCAAACAGAAAGATTTTGCAGTCAATCATCCCAAAATTTTAAATAAATAAAAAACCATTGAAAATAACTATTCTATTTAAGGCATATATATTGTAACTGTAATCGTTGGAGAATCATGATCATATACAAATTATTACTAATCATACCATATTATTAGTGTACAAGATATACATTACTGTTCCCGTTTGGTACATTTTTTTTAAAAAAAATAATAATAAATTTTGTGCTGGCTAGTAAAACTTTAATTTAAACAGATTACTGATAAAAATTTTGATATAATTTTTATTTTAATAAAAAAATAATTATATCCTATATGTACATATATCATAATTTTATTGTATTTTAATTACTACACTAAAATTTATTTATTTTTATCAAGTTAATTTATTTTGATAATACACTTTATCATATTGAATTATTTATTCAAATATTAGAATATATATATATATATTAAAAAAATATTAAAATACATATAAATAATTTAAATATATATCTCATGTGATATTATTATAATAATTTAATATTAAAATTTATCAAACAAATATTTTATATTTTTTTAAATTGCTTACTTCAACATATTAAAAGTAAATAATTTTATAAACGAAGGTGAAGGGTGTATATGTAATATTATCCCGGATGCCAAATTCCGAAACCAAATAATAAATAATGCAGCATGGCATGAGGTTGAGGCAAATCCGTGGCAGGGAGAAACAAACAATCATAAAATTAAAATTCAAAATAATGAGAAGCAAACTAATTAATTAATAAGAAAATAAAGAAAGGGAGGAAAGAGACGGTCTGCCTTCCTCCCTTGACTCTTTTCAGACCATGGCAAGCGAGGACTTTGACCATTACTTTTCTTCTTCAAGCTTTCCCTTCCCTTCCCTTGGCTGGCTGGCTGGCTGGCTGCTCATCTCTCTCTCTCTCTCTTCATACTTTTCTATAATTTCTCTCTTTCTCCTTCTACTTTTCAAATTCACGCATACAGACAATTCTCTCTCTCCCTCTAACCCCATCCCTCTCTGCTCTGGTGGGCTCTGATTCTGATATAATAATATTCCACCATCTTTATTTCTTTCTGTTTTTTTTTTTTTTTTAATTCCGTGCTGTTATCATCACTATTCTGTCCTCTCTGTTTATATTACTACTGCTTCATTTTCTCCTATATCTTCCAGCAGTGACTCGAATCAGGCTACCATGTTTATCCCTTCAGTCCAAAAAGTATCCGGTCTACGTAAATTAATGGGTCAGATAGCATTGTATACATGATCGGATTTTAGCCAAACTGTGCTGAGCGGTGTGCTGTGCATGCTATTCTCTCCTCTTCTCTTCATGGACACTGCCTTTTTAGATGAGATAGCCCGTGCCAACTTTCTCCAATCAATAATGCAGACTTTTGGCTCTACTTACATATGCCTGTGGTCTTATGTTCATCAACCAAAGTATATACCAACTCTCTCTTTCTCTCATCTCATAATTGATTACAAATTAAAATACTTATGCAAATATCTCTATACATGTTTATATATATACATATATATATATGATTAATTTGGCTGCCGGCCGGTGTACGTTTTAATTCTGTATCACCAGATGTTTGCTGTTCTTGGATGGACGTTACCATGAAGAAAAGAACCCACCAAGCTCATCTTCAGGAAGTTTAGCTAGGAGGCTTTTTGATGAGTACTGCCAATCATCAATATTCCCTGTCGTCGAATACGAGTACATATGGTCACATTCGTTTTTGTTAACTAGATGGATATTATGTCTTTCTTATAAGTTTCATTAACTAATTATGTGATGGTTGTAAATGGGTGCCTTCTTTTCATAACTGTAGCAGCCGTGTTCCAGGACTTGCTTTCAAGAACGGTCAGCAATACATTGAGATAAATGAATCAGAACTTCATAGATTGGCTTCCACTGAATCACAGCGTCTATTTTATCAAGTAAAAATCAAAAACAGTTCAGACGCCTAGTTACCTTTGTTTTTGTATATAGTTGCTAACTTAAAGCCTGTTTCTATTTCACAGGAAGCGAGGATCAAGGTTTGATCAATTTTTCATTAAAGATAATAAGTGTTTTCATACGTACTTAATTTTAGCTTTATAATAAGAATCACGAAGTTTTTTCATTCTATAATGGCAGACTGCAGTATTCATGGCGTGCAAGACTGGAGAAATTGAGTTCGGCTTATCTGGAGTGTCACCAGTAAGCAGTTCTTTACAACCATAAAATATAATTCGACAATTTTTATCTATGAAATTATGCACGTCAATGTTAAAGTACTTGATCGATTGCCTTTTCATTTTTCAGAAATATCATTTAAATCAGATAAATATGGAAATGGAGATAAGGAATTTGTTCCAAAAAGACTTGTCTCAGCTATCGCCAGTAAGAACTCATGAGCTTCCAGCAGGCAGACCTTCATCGTCTTCATCGTCCTTAAGATCACTATCTATTGATAGCCCATCAGAATATTCTAATTCACTTCTCTTCAACATTCCAACCACGTCCCATATAACAGAAACCACACTCATAGATATTCCGCCATTATTAATACCAAGAACAACTAGTACGAGTAGTCCTAATCCAACCCAACAAGTCATGCAAGCATTTGCTCAACTACAAAACATTCAATTACCAATTACTCGAGAGACTGAACATTCTGCAATGACGAGAGCCATTCTTGCTGTTTTAACTTCCCCTTCTTCTTCATCGTCGTCCTCTCAACAAACTCAGCAAATTGGCATACCTCCCAGATATCCTGCTAGCTCCAAAGTTAGTGCTTTCAAGAATTACAACTTGGCTTTGGTCCCAACATCCAAAATCGGAACCACTACTTTCCGCTCCCAAAGTATGCTTAAACGAGCTATTTCATATTATCGAAGGTTAAATATCGCCACACGTGAATATGTAGCAGCGAGCCGCCCAGCGAGCACTCAATTGCACCATATGATATCAGAGCGGAAAAGGCGTGAGAAACTTAACGAAAGCTTTCAGGCATTGAGGTTACTGCTTCCGCCAGGAACTAAGGCACGTATGATCATTTATCTTTGTTGTTTAGCCTTAATTATTTAGTATAGTATAGAATATAACTGCATGCATTTTCTCTATACGTGTGCATACTTGTTTATTGAGAGAAACAATATATATGTATATATATGTTCACTTGAATTAATTCTTACATTTTGGTTTCTGATTTCGCAGAAAGACAAAGCATCGTTGCTTATTAGTACGAGAGAGTACTTGAGCTCATTGAAAGCTCAAGTTGATGAACTTAGTCGAAGAAATAAGATATTGGAGGCACAGCTTTTGCCTGCAGCCAAAGCAGCAGCTGCTGCACCAGAAGAAGCAAGGTTTTCATCTAGTGAAAGAGTTGAAGTACGTGTCACTCCTGTGTCTGAATCAACTTCAGAATGGAGAATCATTGACCTTGGGTTAACAGTGAGAGGAGAATGTCGTACGGCAGAATTAGTAACGGGCATACTCGAATTCTTGAAACAAGTTAAGAATGTGAGCTTGATTTCCATGCAAGCCAATACCCAGATAGTAGAAATATCAAGTTCTTCCAATCATGTAACCATGAGATTAAGAATTCAGGTATGTATCAATTAGCTAGCTAGCCATGAGATTATCAGAAATTAGAATTAATTATTAGAAAAGTTATTGATGAATTAGTTCTAAACTGGTATTGGGTAATTGAATATGCACTTGATAACTTTTATTGTAGGGAGATGAATGGGAAGAGTCGGCCTTCCAGGAAGCAGTAAGAAGAGTTGTTGCTGACTTGGGACAATAACAAGTGAAGTCATGACTTTATACATTGACACGAGCACAGAATAAGTAGTCTACTGATTTTTGGCGTGCGGCTTTGACCCTGCCGCATCGTTGCATTTGCATATACAATACACTTGAGGCTCACCTCTATTTCCGCCTATCACATCTGTTCGTCTCCGCCATTTGTTCTTGTCTTGTGATGCGATATATATTTTTGATATCATGTATGCTCAGCATATGAATGAATATTATGTGTTGCCCAAATTGACTGCAGCTTTATATAATATTTGAGATTCGTAGATCCATTCAAAGGTGGTCCAAAGTCAAAAATACACTTTGTCTGTTTTTCAAAATTAGCCCACCAAACCCACGTCGTTGTCATGCTTTTTTTTCCTTCTTTCTTTATTTAATTAATTCTGATTTTAATAATCAATGGATCTAGAGGACTCAGGTGTGGCAGGCAGTTACCTTGCCTTGCCTTGCCCGTTTAACATTTGGCCACGACATCAGCATCAGTGTCACGATTCTATACTTTTTCTTTCTTTTATTTTTCTTTTTTTTTTTAATCTTTAAATGGAAAATCAAAAGGTGCTAGAGACGGCGGTTTTGACTGACATAATTTAGGAGTCTTGGATGGAAAGATCTCACGGGCATAATCTTCTAAGTTAATTTCTATTTAAATAATTAGTCCACCCAATCTGCTTGGAGCCCATATACTAAATACAGTTTATATATGTAAGATTTCTCTAGAATTAATAAATGTAACATTTCATTTTATGTTAAGGCTCAAAATTATGTTTGATTAAATCTTGAATATGTGCAATCATTCATATATATGTATATATATGTATGAATTCAATTCAAAACTTATGCACATGCTCATTTGCCCATGCATACTAATTGAAAGTACTTCTTCTGGTAAGAAAGCCTAAGATTATATTAAAAAGAAATTTAATTTCACACAATATTTGACCCATTATGACGGAGTAGAGAAAGGAACCATATATCAAATCACAGAACCATAGGTTTGACCAACAGTTCTTGCGCGAATTAAACAAATGAACAAAATTGAACAATAAATATTTTACTATTGAAAGTGGATTTATACCTCCTATATTTTAAACATTACGGCATCAAAAGTGATCAGAGCACAACTATAACAACCATAACAACCATTAATTAAATTCATAAACCAATATTAATAATATTAATAATTATTATTGTTATTATAATCTACATGAGGATAATATTTCTTATTGATTAAAAAATATATAATTTATGATATATATGTCAGGAAAATAGAACGTCAGCACCATGGATGAATAGTATTAGTAATCAAGAAGCAAGGACCGAATTAACAACATTTCTAATGGAGTTTGTTGGCAGCAAATCTTAGCTCATTCAATCATGTTAGCTAGTATGCTAAATTGGAAGAGTTAGTTAAATTGAGTTGGAAAAATAACAGAAAATTAGTTAAGCTGAGCTGGTAAGATACAGCTGTAGAATGTAGAAATTTTCAGATTTCATTTTCACTTGTACAATTTTGTATCTCATGTATAAATTCATATTGTATTCTGGAATGTAAAAAAAGTGAGGAAAGAATTCAATAAAATGGCATGTATTGATTTTCAATTCTCTCCTATGATATTACATTTTCTTTCATTTTCTTGGTAAACAAATAGGTATTGTTACTACATTTTCTAACTTTGTATCAGAGCTGCTAAGGCTTACACTAATCTATCAATTTCAAACTCTTCATTCTCTTTCGTAGCTCTTGTAAAATTCAATGGATCTAACTATTTGATTTTGAAATCTCAAGTTCTTCTTTCGATCAAATACAATGGACTTGAAGGCTTTATCACAAAAGATTATACCTGTTTAGCAAGGTTCAGATCAGGAAATGTTGAAGAATTGTCATCTGAAAATTCTGAATTCATACTATGGAAGAGGCAGGATCAGTTGTTACTAGGATGGTTATTATCATCCATGAGTGAGTTAATTGTAAACTTGGTGATAGGCTGTAAAACATCTTGAGAGATATGGAAAATACTTGCCAATTAGTTTGGATCTTAATCCAAAGCAAAAGTGCTTCAACTGAGATCTCAACTTCAATCAACAAAAACAGAAAGGATGTCAATAACAGATTACTTCATGAAAATGAAGAGCATTTCATACAATTTATCAGTTATTGGATCACCTATTAAAGATGATGATTTTTTATTGTACTTACTTGGAGTTCTTGATCATGAGTATAATTCAATTATCATTCTCTTAATAGGTAAGAACGAATATCTTAACCTACATGAGATCTATTCCATTCTACTAACTCATGAAAGTAGAATAACTCATGAAAGTAGAACTCAACAGCAAAATGAGAGAAATGTGAACACAAATCAAGGAGTATTTGTTGTAAACTACTCCCAGACCAAAAATTATCAAAAAAAAAAAAAAGAGAAGTTCAACAGGGATTCAATGACTCTTTCAATCAAATGCAAGGTGGTCGAGGTAGAAGAAATTCATCTAATAGAGAAGGACAAAGTGGCAAACCATGGCCTGGTGGAAGAGGAAACTTAAGGCCTCTTTGTCTAACCTCCAACAAACTTGGACATACAGCAAGTATCAGTGATTCAATAAAGAATATGTTCCTCAACAACAAAGTCAGTCTTACCAATCAAATGTCAATAGTCAGTTACAAATCCAAAATCAAAATCTCAATCGAGGAACAAACCAGAATGTAAGAGCTATGTATGTTTCAAATGCTCAGGAAAATTGCTTCAGTGCAGATGAAGGATAGTGCCCGGATAGTGGTGCAACTCACTACTTGACCAACAATCTCAATAATCTGAATATTAAAGGTAAATTTAATGGTTTTGAAAAGTTAATAGTTGGTAATGGCGAAGATTTACACATCTCTCATATAGAGGCTCTTTTTACATTCATTCAGTTCAAATTGTTGATTGAAAAACAACTTGAATGCTAAATCAAAGCACTGAAAACTAATTTAGGGGGTAAGTTCTTGGCATTCTCAAACTTTCTTTAATTTAGTGGCATTAAGTTCAGACACTCATATCTTCATAGCCATCATCAAAATGGAGTGGTAGAGAGAAAACATTAAAGCATAGCTGACTTAGGTCTCACATTATTAGCTCAAGCATCTATGCCTCTCCATTATTGGTGGAAAGCTTTCCACACAGTAATAAATCTTCTTAACAGACTTCCCAGCAAAATGTTGAATGATTCATCTCCCTTTCAAAAGCTACACAACACTCTACCAAATTATTCTTTTCTAAGAGTATTTGGCGGTGCTTGTTATTCATATTTTATGTGTTACAACACTCACAAGTTAAATTTTCACTCTTCCAAATGTGTATTCCTAGGATATAGTCCTGCTCACAATGGATACAAATCCTTACATGCATTAGGAAGAGTCTTCATTACTAAGAGTGTAGTGTTTAATGAAAATCAGTTTCCATTTCAAGAAAACTTCTTGTCTTCGGAATCTGCAAATGTTTCAACTGAAAATCCTTCAAATTTTGTACCTTATATGTCATCTATAATTCCTACTGCTTCTGGTTTATCTTATTTTCCATCAATGTCTTCTTTTCTACAATCCCTGTCTCCTGTCATGCCATAATTTGAAAATACACATAATTCATCTTTTCAGCAAGCGCAAGTACTTCATTTTTCCCTTATTGATTCAGCCATCAATACTACTCCATTAAATACCCATCCTCTGCAAACAATATCAAAACAGGGGATATTCAAGCCCAAAATTTATTTTGCAAATTCATTCTCTTCAAATCCAGAACTTAAGACAGCAAAACAAGCATTGCAAATTCCTACCTAGAAGGCTGCCATGTAGGAAGAATTCAATGCACTTTCCAAAAATAACACATGAGAGCTTGTTCCTTTTTCTTCTCAGAACAAAGTGGTTGGCAATAAATGGATATTCATAATTAAATACAAGTTTGATGGATTTATATATAAACTCAAAGCAAGACTAGTTGCTAAGGGATTCTTGCAGACACTTGGAGTAGACTTCTTTGACACCTTCAGCCATATTGTCAAAGCCTCCACTGTCAAAATAATCTTGAGTTTAGCTATTTTAAATGGCCGGTCAATTCAAAAAATTGACATCAATAATGCATTCCTCAATGGAAGCATTTTCGAAGCCATTTTCATGCCTCAACCAAAGAGTTTTATTGATGCTAGGTATCCTCATCACTTATGTAAGTTGAAGAAAGTTTTATATGGGTTAAAATAGGCTCCAAGAGCCTGGTATGACAAACTAAAGGATACTCTAGTAATTTAGGGAAAAGAAGATGAACCAAAAGCAGCAGGAATTATGGATGACATATAAGGTATAGAATTTGAAAGATTTTCAGTTGAAACATTTGTAAATTCTAAAGACAAGAAGTTTTCTGGAAATGGAAACTAATTTTCATTAAACACTGCACTCTTAGCAATGAAAACTCTTTCTGATGCATGTAAGCATTCGTATCCCTTGTGAACATGACTATATCCTAGGAATACACATTTGGAAGAGTGAAAATTTAACTTGTGAGTGTTGTAACACATAAGATATGAATAACAGACACTGCCAAATACTCTTAGAAAAGAATAATCTAGTAGAGTGTTATAGCTTTTGAAAGAGAGATGAATCATTCAACATTTTGCTAGGAAGTCTGTTAAAAAGATATATTGTTGTGTGGAAAGCTTCTTACTAATAATAGAAAGGCATGGATGCTTGAGCTAATAATATGACACCTAAGCCATCTATGCTTCGATGTTTTTTCTCCACTACTCTATTTTGATGATGGCTATGAAGGCATGAGTGTCTGAACTTAATGCCACTAGATTGAAGAAAGTTTGAGAATGCCAAGAACTCACCCCCTAAATCAGTTTGCAGTGCTTTGATTTAGCATTCAAGTTATTTTTCAATCAACAATTTGAACTAAATGAATGTAGAAAAAACCTCTAATTTAAGCTTTAAAGGAAAAATTCAGCAATAGCAACTGAAATCATTAACAAAACTTATATAATATCTATAACCAACAGTTGACAAGGTAGAGGATGGACCCTAGAGATCAATATGCAGCAAAGCTAAGGGTTTTGTATTCTTGATTGTTGAATTTGGAAAATGCTTCCTATGACTTTTCCCTAACTGACAGGCATTGCTAAACTGAAGAAATGAAATTGTGTTTATTACTTTTGGCATTGGACATGCCTGTAGTGCAATTTTCAGTGTCCTGAGATTTGGATGTTCAAACCTTCTATGATACAAATCAATAGATGATGCACTCAACTCAAATGATTTATTAATATGAGACAACTCAAATGTGCACGGCTGATATAGTCTTCAATTTACTTTTAGAGGGTAGTATGAAATTCAAGCCTTTGAAGATGTTGACTGGGCATGTAACAGTGATGATAGGAAGTCCATTGGTGCATATGCCATCTACTTTGCCGGTAACTTGGTTTCTTGGTCTTCAAAGAAGCTGTAGGTTGTTTCTCAATCAAGTACAGAAAGTGAATATAGGGCCCTAGTAACTGCTTCTGCTGAAATTTCATATATTCAATCCTTACTTTGAGAATTACGATTTCTTTTTTCTTCTACTCCCATCATCTGGTGTGACAATTAGAGTACTATTGCACTGGCTCAAAATCTAGTATTTCATGCTCGTTCCAAGCACATTAAGCTTGATGTGTACTTCATTAGGGACAAAGTCCTGAACAAGAATTTAGAAATTAGATATGTTCCCAGTGACATGCAAGTTGCCGATATTTTAACTAAAACTTTATCATTTTCTCAGTTTTCTTATTTACGACACAAGCTCAAGGTTGTTTCTTGCCCTTGTGCTTGAGGAGGCATGTCAGGAAAATAAAGCATCAGCACCATAGATGAATAGTATCAATAATCACGAAAGCAAGAAACGAATCAGCAACATTTCTGATGGAGTTCGTTGGCAGCAAATCTTAGCTTATTCAGTCGAGTTAGCTGGTATGCAAGCTGGAAGAGTTAGTTAAATTAAGATGGGAAAATAATAGAAAATTAGTTAAGCTGAGCTGGCAAGATATAACTGTAGAATGTCAAAATTTCCAAATTCCGTTTTCACTTGTACAATTTTGTATATCATGTATAAATTCGTATTGTATTCTAAAATGTAAAAAATGAAGAATTCAATAAAATGGCATGTATTGATTTTCAATTTTCTCCTGTGATATTACATTTTCTTTTATTTTCTTGGTAAAGAAATAGGTGTTGTTACTACATTTTCTAACTATATTATATATATATATATACACCTTTTTCCTTTGGCTGTCCAATTTTTTCCTTTGGTAGCATCTTATGATTGGCTATCATATAATTGTCACTTCACGTTTGTAACACCCATAATTTCCTTTGTAGAACTCATAATTATTAAGTAATAATATAAGATAAATGTATGAAAGTATTTTTGTAAGTTTGGAAAATATAGTAGACATGAAGGGTAGAAATGAAAAATTCATAGTTAACAAGGTCAATTTTAAAATTTTAGATTATGAATTAAAATAAAAATTAAGTGGGCTTAGAATATATATATGTGTGTGTGTATTGGGCCTAATTTAATTAGTTAGGCCCAAACCCAACTAGTTAAATCCAAGCCCATGCCCAATTGGTTATGTTTAAGCTTAATTATCCAAGCCCAAGCCCAAGCCCAAGCCCAAGCCCAAGCCCAATTAATTATGTTTAAGCCTAATTATTCAAGCCCAAGCCCAAACCCAAGTTTATATATGTGTATATAATAAAGTAAAATAAATAATTAAATGAATAAAATAGTATGTTTTAACCAAAATTATCTACACAATCCTAACCATCAATTTACTTTAATCTAAACCATCCACTTGTCACAATTCTAAGCATGTTTTGTGAAAGGACAAATATGAGCTATGTTAGTGGAAAATGAGGTGGCTAAATGTGGTCCCTTATATGGTGGAAGTAATCTTAACCATCAATGTATTTAAGTAATTAAAATTAATTAATATTTGATATATGTCAGTGAAAAATGGGGCGGCAAAAGGAGAGCCCTTGGATTTGTTAGATTAATCCAAGTCATTCGTGTATTCTAATTAATTAAATTAATTAATATTTTATGTTAGTTAGTGAAAAATGAGGTGGCTAAATATTGTGCCTTGGATTAATTGAATGAATTCTAGCTCTTCATGTGTTAATGGGTTAAAATTTTATCTTTTAACATTTCAAAATTGAAATCAAAGGAGACATTTACATGAGAGAAGAGAAGGCAATTAGAGAAGAGAATAAAATAGGAAAGAAAGAAAAGGGGAATTGGTGAGTTTAAGTTTCTTTTAATGAGTGTTTTATTATTTTGGTGTAGTAAGATTAAGGAGTTGTTAATGCTAAATTGTAGTAGAATTTATATTATTCATGTTAAATTATGATTAAGAGATTTGAAATGAATATTGTTTTAAGTTGTATATGATGTTGAAAAATATATTATTAGAATTTACATTATTAGCTTTAAGTTGTAATTTTAGAAATTAAGTATAAATAATGTTTCATATGTGTATAAGATAAGTATCATGTGGTTGTAATGTGTAAATTGGTGAAAGTTTATTTATCATGTTGTAATAATGGTGGAATTGGTGAAAATTTATATTGTTAATGCTAAATTGTATAAGGAAATTAGTATTGTTTTAATGTAGTATTGGTGAAGTATTAAGACAATTGTAGTAGAAAGTTAGAAATAGATAAATTTATATTGTTAATGTTAAACTTGTAGTGGAAAAATTAAGAATTGATATTGTGTTAATGTTATATAGCATTTTAAATTAGTAGAATTAGTGGCTATAAAGTATTAGTAATATGTGTACGTCAAGTTTATATTAATGGTGCAAATTGGTGGAAAATTAGAATGTGGTGGTGGTTGTGGTAATTGTTATTAACATATGTATGTAATGTTTATAATATTTGTAACACTTAAGTTATTAATATGAACTTGTAGTTGAAAAGTTAGGGTGTTTAGCACATTACAAAATTTGGTGTGTTTTATTAGAAATTATAATATTAATGTTAAATTGAAGGTGAGAAATTAAATATAAATAATTTATAATATGTGTTTGTAATAGCTTAAATGGTTATGCGTGGATTTGGAATGGCGTATTTGGGAAATTGGAATTAAATCTCAGCTATTGTTTGTAGGCTGAGTTTGTGTGATATAATTGGGAGTGTTTTGGAACTTGATAATGTGGTATTGTTTGAAAACGGCAATACTTGATGAATTCAGAATTTTACGCCAAAAATATTTTCCGAAAATGAATGTAATATACATATTTAGTTATATGTATGTATAGGTATATATGGAATAGTGAATGAAGTAATATGATGATTAATGTGCTTTAGGAATTTATTAAGTATCAAATTAGGAAATGTGGATGTCGTAGGTAGGTAGCAACAAGTATAAATGCGTAACTAAAATAGATTATGTTAATTTGATCTAAAAACATACTTGGGGAGAGCGGGAACAAAAATAAGTGAATTATGCATGATTTTAATGCTTTGAAACTATGCGATATTCAATGTTGTGATAAAATAAAAATGTGATTTTAAGGTTTGGTATACCATTGCAATTCTATGAAACTATTAGTAAAATATTTGTGAATTTGAATGTTTATACCCATATCGCATTTAGAAAATAAATATGAAATGTTTGAAAAAGAATATATTTTATGGCATAGTCATCAGTTATGTTATTCTGATCTAGTTAGGTCTCGTGTTTATTGCGAGGGTTGCAAACTAGTAAGAATTTTGTTTAATGCGTTGCATGCGTTTCTGTTATATGAATATGAAAATGATCGCTACATGCAAAACACGTAATTACATTCTGAATCCGGGTCACCATGGGTGCAGGTAACACTAACTGAATAAGTTGTTTTGAATGTGTTTACATTGTGAATAAATTCTATGTGTTTGAAAATATTTGAAAATGCTTTGGTTATTTAAACTGTCATATTATGTTATGCATCGACATATAAAAACATATTTTGATTTGATTACTGAGATTCGTATCTCACTCTTTATTGTAAAAATTTTATTTTTCAGACAATAGCACATAAGGGTGACCAGATACGCAAGTGAGGGTACTAGGTATATTCGAATTTTTTATATATATATATGTAATTGTATGTTAGCTAAGTAATGTGTATAGACTTGTATGTATAAGAACTTATGTAAATTGAACTATGTGGGGTTTGTGTAATAAAAGTGATGCATTGTATATTATATGTGCTAAAGTTATTTGAGGTTAAATGTATGGAAATGAAGTGTGACATTTAGTGGTATCACAACCTAGGTTATGATTATGTAAACTTTAGGTTAATTAGGAAGGATAAACAAATATATATATATATATATATATATGTAATAGTAATAATAATCATAAACATTTGACACTTATTGTTTAATTGAGTATGATTGTGAATATTTTGAGAGATCTAACCTTATTTCATTTTGGATGTAGATCGTTAGGACTAAGTACGACTTATGGACGTGTGTTGACAGAAGAGAACAATGTGCTTTAAGAGGTGTTCTTGTGAAGGATTTGAGGAAACTTTAGGCAGATATGAATAAGGAGAGAGTGAGTACCAGTTATCATAAGGGGTATCGAGGAAGAAACTTGTGGTTTTTGAACACCGATCCAGGTTCGAGAGTTTCTGAGGAAGTTAAGAATAATGCACTTAAGGGTTTAAGGGTTTATGGCAAAGGAGTGAATCAAAATAAACTTATGGTTTGGCTTATACATTGGATAAGGAGGTATAATAACATTTTTAGAACCTCAAAAAGCTAGGCAAGAATGGTAAATAGAAGCCTAAGAGGTGAAAGTAGTAGGAGAAGATCGGTAACATTGGCAGCTTTTGTAACACTCGAGCTTTCTTTTGTAAAATTCATAGATATGATTGTAAATATACTTGTGAAAGTATTAAGTGTTAAAATTTTGAGAAGTAACATAAAGTAAATCTATAAGGGTAGAATTAAAATTTCATTATTAGTAAGGTTATTTTGAAATTTTAGTTTATGGATAGATATAAACATATGTAATTAAGTGGGCTAGTATTACATATACATAATTTAGGCTTAATTTAATTAAATTAAGC
>JAXCLQ010008312.1:0-44698 GCA_035584115.1 Cedrela odorata
TGTGCAGTTTTCGTATTTGAGCCATAACTTTTGGTTCAAATATCGGATTAATACGATTCAAGAAGATCTGGAAAGAAAACTCGAAAATCTACAACTTCATATTTCACGAAGAAATCCAGATTCAAACATTTTGAAGGTCAAAACGGTAATTAAAGGTACGGATCTGTAGAAAATCTGAGGAAGTCTTAATTTATTCCCATCGGTGGTAAAGATCTAAGGTAAGATCTTAATCCTGTATTTTATATTTCATTAATATTGTAAAGTATGTTAAATAGCATGATCTTGGCATGGGAATTAATGAACATTAATTAATATGATTAATTAAGTAAAATTTTAAATTTCTGCCACATATAGTATACTTAATTCCCAACAGTAAGTACAAGAACTCTGGAGTCTGGATACTTGTAAAAAATAATGGGGAGTTGTTATTACTAGATGCGTTCGTGATATTTTCTTAGTTTAGACTGCCTCCGTAACTACACACGACAGAAGAGTCTTTCCCAAAGAAAAGTGACGTGTTGAGCAGGAAAAAAAAAAAAAAAAACAAAGGACAATCACATTTTGATACTTCATCTTGTAATAAACGACCAAAACAAAAATATATCCTGATAATAAGAGATCTCCCAACTCCAATTTACATATCTCAATTATTTACTATCGTAAGTTTGACCATTCGTTATAATTCAATCTACACTGAACAGAAAATTTAATAATCGGAATCAACGTATTAATCAAAGTATTGGAATGTAGCAGAGTCCATTAATATCCCTTTGTCGGCGGTTTATTTATTATACAGAATTACCTTTACTAAAATTTTTCTCCTAAGTACTGTTTTTTTTTTTTAAACTATTAATACATTGATTAGATGTCTATTGATGTGTTCCGTCTTGAGATTACACAAATACACTATTATATTCTTTATATAGAGATGCATCGTTATAATATTTGGCCAAATGTACCGTTATAGTTTCTATCAAAAAATTACATGAATATACTATTATAATATTGTCCAAATGTCTATGCCGAAGAGGGAAATATTTGCACGTATATGAAAAATACATTACTCAAATATCTATGTCGCAATTACATGAATACATCATTCTAGCATTACTTGATGTCTATGTCGAGGAGAGTGGTGTTTGCACATATGTGAATATGTAAAAAATTGAGAATCAATTACATATCTATGGGGAGGTGATTACATGAATACATCATTCTAGTATTGTTTGATGCAGGAGAGTGGTGTTTGCACATATGTAAATATGTAAAAAATTGAGAATCAATCACATATCTATGTCGAGGAGTCGAGGAGATTGCATGAATACATTATTCTAGCATTGCTTGATGTCTACGTCGAGCATATAAAAGTTGGGAATCAATCACTGGCTATTGACAGATATCATTTCGGATGAGTTAATAAAGGGAAATAATAAAGATAATGTATAAAATATTCAATAACTAGTTACTAGCCAGGACATATGGTTGATTCGAAAGAATTCTAAAGCAAAATCTGGACATATGGTTGATTCCAAAGAGTTCTAAAGTAAAATCTAAATAGCTAATATCTGATGGTTTATTCATTATTTCGTAAGCTGTAAGTTCAAAACTAAATTTTACTACTTTGAAATCAACTAGCTAGAATGAGGTAGTCTTTACAATTGAAGCTGATTCCTTCTCGGAACTCATGGCTATGGTGATTAGGATTGAAACTACTTTCAAGCATGGTTTAATGTGTTCAAAATGATAGTTTTTACTCCTCATTGGTGATCAGTATCACATTTGATGGTGGAATTGTAGATTCTTAATGAGTTCATTCATATCCACTAGTTCCCTGCAAAAAAAATATTAACCCACTTATTCATTAGATTGATTTACATGTGCATCAAAATATATTGGATTCTCTCATCAGATACAATCCTTGGATATTTTATGCGGTACAAATATTCAATCAGTCATCGAAAATATGCTTATGTTATTATTGATCCTAGGTCAAGAAATCTAGTTAATTTAGTACAAAATGCACCAACATAAAGCCTGAAAATGCGGATAAAATGAGCGTGTACAGAATAAGGAAAATATTCTCTACAAACTATAGAGAGGATGTGAAATAATTTAGGCCATGTGAGCTAACAATTTTCGCCTAATCTGATTTCTTATACTATAGCCACTTACAGCTAATTTTTAACCAAAACAAAAAAAAAAAAAAAAAATCCTAAAATTCAAATCCCACCGGAAATGACTCCAGCCGAAATCCAAAATAAAAAAGAGAAGCAGAGTTTGTCTAGAAAAAGAATAAAACTTTGGGCTAATGTCAGATACTCGGACTCCAAAGACTCCATAGACGAGTGTTCAGTAAACCTACAACGTGCGCTAAAACCTTCGTGGCCAAACCCTTGCGGCTACTTTGCGGAGCTTGCAAAACTTGGACTGTCACCACCTCCATTTCCAAGTCTCCGGTTATCAACTCAGTCATCACCTTCTGTTCCTCTTTATATTCTTCACATTCATCGCCATTTTCTTCAACATTTCCACTCTCAGTCTCAGGCATTGGCATCTCGTTGTTGTCAAGCTCTTTCTCTTGTACATTTAACGCCATGACGGTGGATTCGAAACGATTTATGACTACCTTACCTTTCTTTTTACCTTTATTCTGCTTCTTCGGAGACTCGTTTTGCAGCAAATGCTTTTCAAATGCTTCAATGACTTGATGAATAAGGTCTCTGTTTGGCGAGGAGTTCCATCGGTACCAAAAGCTGGTGTAACAATCGAAACACCCACATTCAAACAGAGGGCCTGTTTGATTGGGTTTTCTCTTGCAATATTTACTCCTTTTCTGAAAACGGTTTGTGGCAGCGGTGAAAATGGACCTAGTTATCATATAAGCTATGACTTCTTGGTCTTGTGCAGGAAGAGCTAAGGCTAGTGCTAGGATTGTCAGTGGTAGAAGCTTTAACGCAGAGTCAGGATCATTATACGAAGAAGAGGAAGAGGAGGATAGAGACGAGTACATTTTGCTCTTTTTCTTGAACTTCATTTATGTTTTATCCTAAAACACTCGCAATCTCTCTTTTTCTCTCTAGCTCTATCTATGAAGTAATGTTTAGAACAAACGACAAAAATTTTTTTCCAGGAGATTTTGTAGATAACTCTCGAGTGTCGAGCGAATTGCAGGAGGGGTACCCAATACTGACGTTGTTGCAGTCTGCAGGCAATGCATTCAGAAACAATTGATACGGGGTAGAGTGCAGAGAGAGTGAGAAGTTTAAGGCTTTATTAATGTTATATTTATGATCAGATTAGCTGAACAAAAAGCTGGTTATTAAGGGATCACGCCGATTGGCTACTTCAGCTGTGTTGCTTGCTTTTCAAAGACTATCTGCACGCATAAACTGATGAAAAGATACCAGGATTTTATTTTTTATTTTTCTGTAGGGTTTAGGGTATGGAATGGAGCATCTCTTACGGAAAGTAACCCCGTAAACAAATGAGAGAAATATATATATATATATATATATATGGGAAAATGATTAATTTCAAATAGTTTTGCATTTAGAAGGTTAATAAAAGAAAATATATCATGTAATCTTGTGAATGATTAGTAATAACGCTAAAAAAGTTTACAAGGAAGAACAAAGTTTTTCAACAAAATAAACTATACAAAAATGTGAAAATTAACAATCAGATCCCCATCACCAAAAGTTTGCTGCTCGAAAAACTGAGACAATCAATCAATTCTTCAGTGCCTGGACAAGTTGAGGTGACCGCAGAAACATAATTAAGAAATCAATATTGATAACGAATAAAATAAATCACATCACACTCGAAAACATGATTCACCTCCAACCAACCTTCATTCATGGAAGAGTGAAAATTTTCAGATTACAACACAGTTCATGGATGAGGAAAAAAAAAACATACTTTAATACATGTTACAAGACTACAAACACTAATAAATACTTTTATGATACACGGTTATTTTTCTTACAATACACTTATAAATACTTTTATGATATCTGACTGTTTTCCTCATCATATTATAATTCACCTAATGTTTCTAAACCACTCTTCCCAGTCTTTACGGAGAGCATCCATTGTGTAATCCTTATACCTTTCTCATTTCTAATAATTTAAATTAATTCTATAACTCTTTGAATACAGTGTGTGATATAACATATTTCTTTTTTGTCTCTAATACCTCAAATTGATTGAATAACTCTTTATATATTGCGTGTGATATAACCTATATCTTTTAGGACTCATACCTATTCCTTCTTTAACTTGAACTTTTTCTTAAAAAAGTTTAAAGATTTCCATATTTAACTTGAATTTTGAATTATTCAAGTTAACTTGAACTCCTACTTGAAAAAGTTAGCACATTTCCTCATTTAAATTGAATTTTGAATTATTCCTTTAATAAGTTAAATAGTAAATCTCATTAAATAAAGATACAAATTCTTATTGAAAAACAAGTCAAATTTTCCAACAATCTCCACCTTGGCGAGTTTTTCAATCGAGCAACAAATCATAATGAAAATAAAGTCCACAATATTGCATTTGCCTAACCATGTCTCCACCTTGGTGTAAACAAGTTTTGTCCACATGTAAATAAGTTTTGTTCACATGTAAACAAGTTTTATCCCTTGAAAACAACTTGATAATGTAGATAACATATGAAATAAGTCACACCACACACCACACACAACACAAATACACAAAATTTAACTTGGTTCACCCCAAATTGAAAATTCACTATAATTGGTTAACACAGAATTTTAGAGTATAAACACTAATAAATATCATTATGATAACTGACTATTTTCCAATACCATTACGATACTTGACTTTTTCCATTATGATACATGGCTATTTTTCTAGGATATCATAGCTTTCCTATGTCTCTAAACAACTCTTCCCAATTCATCATGGAAAACATTCATTGTGTAAACCTTACATCTTTTCTCATGTACCTCTTTCGTCTCTTATAGGGTGTGATATAACCTATTTTTTTTAGAACTCGTAGTTCTAATTCTTCTTTAACTTGAACTCCTCTTTGAACAAGTTACCTCCTTTCATAATTTAACTTCGTGATTAAATTAACTCTTATATGAAATTATTGATGCAGTAAAAATCATTCTTCAGATTCAGTGCACTAAAACTAATCTTTTTCTTCTTGCTGGCTAGTTGCTTGACTTGCAATCACAACGAAACTCTTGGGGTTGAAAGCCAGTTGTCAAGCAAAAATTCTCCAATGTTTAAATTAGGGTTTTGCTTTGTGAAGTTAAAGAAAGAAGAGACAGACAGAAAGTAATGCTCTAAACTTGAAATTTGGTTATCAAGTTTAGCATAAAAATTTTCACCACTCATACCTGGTTGTCCTTGGCTTTCTTTTATAGAATATTCAAGTCTTTCAGTTTTAGCAAAATTATAAGGAATCTGGAAATAAGGATTTCATCGTGCGAGAATCATAGAGATTCCATTTGTTAAGCATTGATTTTTTGAATTTGGTGAGATTTTGAGCCCTTTTTGCAGAATATATCTATTAGGCACAGTATTCTTATTATGAAAGAATCTGGAAAGATTTTGGGAAAGAAATTAATCCTTCTCTAATACGTAACTGTTGAGAGGTCTTGAAATTTTTGTTTAAGACTTCTTTATTCACTAGAGATGATCTCATGTATTACATATCCAAAACCTTTATCAGCTGTACTCGCGACCTTTATGAGGGGATCTTGAAATTAATAATTAAACTTGAGGCCTTGAGTCCGACCTTACGAGGTCTCGGCTCTCACTAAACTTGGGGTCCCGTTATCCTCTAGGCAGTGTCTCTGGAGTTAAGTTGGGAATAAGGCTCGAACTTTAGTTTAGGTTCACAACTTATTGGACTTTAGTTATGCTTTAAGCTGTATCCTCAACGTCAAGCTCCATAGTTTTAATAAAAAATAACAGTTTTCATCCACGAAAACTAAAATCTTTAATATGAAAAACGCATTTGTCCGCAAACTTAAATGCCCAACTTAAAATCCACCAGTTTTCATCCTTGCGGCAGCTTGCAGTTGGTTTCTAGGATCACGACGCTTTGGCCCTCGAGAGATCCTGCTGGCCCTCATGATGACCGACTTTTTTCACATTTATGAGGACATCCTCTTAACTTCTCATCTGATGTGGCATCATCTCAACCCTTGATCTATCTTTTGTATCAATGGTTGAGGTTCTCCTACTCCCTTAAATACCTTTCCTTTCATTCTTTCATTCCTTTTGTCTTCACTTTATGCCGTCATTCCCTTCACATTTTAAGTAATTTTAACAGCAACAAACTTCGAGCTTCTAAAAAGGAATCCAAGTTCTTCTTCTTCCTTAACCAAAAAAAACAATAAGTTTTTATTACACCTTGTACCTCTTTTATTTTTACTAGATTTTTGGTATATTTTTTCGTTGACTAAGATATATATTGGGTAGTTTCTTAGGATTAGAGACCTTAGGCGTCATTTTGTGAGTTGTTGATGACCTAGAGTAGATTTTGATTTTGCATTTTTCTTCTTTATGAATAGAGACGAGTTCTATTTTAAGTGATAGTGAGTTTTCCTTTAAGGGAAACAACTCCAATGCAAAACTAGCTGTTGTCCCTATTCCTCCCCCAACCTAGAGACAAGGAACTTAACACCTTTTAAGGTAGATTAGTTCCCTTCTACTATTACAGAATTAGACCTAGAAGCTTGCACACATTGTTATAATATCCTTGAGAGGATTTAGCTTAGGATTCTTGAGGAAGATGAACTTTTAACTGCCCTCCTGATGGAGAAATCTCCTTCAATGAACAGTTGTTCCACCTTGGGATTAGACTCCCCATTTAAGATTATTTTGGTAAAGTCTTCGAGTCTTTTGGTATTGCACCGTACTAACTGAATCTCGGATTTTTCTTTTTTGCTTGAAGAAATTGAATATATTTATCTCTCGAAAAAGAATCCAATAAAGAACTCTGGGTGATATTATCTTCAAAAATGACTTAAATAGCGTAATTCAATAACAAGCAACCTATCATACAACAAGAATTAGAAGAACAAGTGGTTCTTCAATGGTGGTGACTAGAACCCCAACAATAACGTCCAAGTGTCCAAGCTGTTTGGGGATACAACCACCTAGTGTGAGTTGCCTGAGCTGAATGTTTAGAGCCTGAAGAGGATTGAGATGGTTAGATCCTCAGCATTTAGTCAGAGATCTCTTCTCTTTGAGGCTAATTTGATTTCATCAGGTTTTGTGGATTCTTGGGTATCTAAGAGCCAACTAGCTTATGAGAAAGCCCAAACTAGTAAACATATTGTTATTCCTCTTTTTATGTGCTTGAATCATGTTGTTTGATCTTAGTGTTACTTGTTTTATAAGAGAAATGGCCTCAAATCAATCTGTGTCAAATCCTCTTGAGGTGTTGAGGTAGCTGACCAAAGGCAAAAAGATTGGGAAGGCTCTTTAGGCCTCAAAAACTGCCTCTAAGGGCTCGGCTAAGACTTTAGCTCCTTCTAGCACTGCTGAACTTTCAAGTTCAAGTAGGTCTCTAACTTTTAGTAAAGGAGTTTTGATTTGAGGCAATTAGGCGCCACCTCTTTTTATCCCTAAGGTGGATAAGGGGAAAGGCAATAGGAAATCTATTGCGGGAGTTGAAAGTAATGGGCCTTAGAAGAAGAAGGGGTCTTTTGGGCAAGGAACTGGGGAGATTGCCAAGGTGCTTGAATTTTTCCCAGAAAACCTTCTAGAGGATAAGAGGGAATTCTTTACCCACTTCTTCCCTTGCATCAATCAACAAGCTATGGAGATCAATCCCAAATATTTCGAGGTTTTAGAGAATACCTCGAGTCTGACATTATTGGAGTATTCGATAAAGTGGTTGAACCAGGTGAGTTAGTTTTCACTTTAGGTTTTGGAAGAGAAGGTATTCCTTATTTCTAACTTCTAATAACTTTATATTGATAATTTCAGCTTCAATATGCTGTTGTATTGAACTAAGATATTCTTATGAATGATTCCACAAGGTTATCGGAGGCTAATAAGAGGGCAGAGTGGGACTTGGTCTTGGAGAGGACAAAGTTTGACTCTGAAAAGGCACAGAGGCTTAGAAGATGGAAGGACTCAAAGTTAAGGTGGCCACGGTGGAGTCTTCCTTTGCGAAATCGAGCAAGAGGGTGAGCATCCTTAAAATTGAGCTAAATGGATCGAAGGAGGAATACAAGAGACTTCACTGAGAATTTGAAGAGAAATGACAAGGGTTAGAGCGGAGTTTGGGAGTCGAGAAAGAGAGATGTGTGCTCATAAGCAAGAAGATTGAAGATGATGAGAGAACGGTAGAGGCCCTTGTTCGTGAGCGGGTTAACAAAGGGATTGACTTGACTTACGAAACGTTTTAAAGCCGATATCCGGATCTGAGCCTAAATTAGCTATATGAAGCCTTGAGACGTGAGTCTCCCCACTCTAATGAGGACTCTTCGGCTGACATTATGCTAGAAGAGGATGCTCATCCTAACTTGAAAATTGCCTTCATTCCTTCTATTAAGGCGATTGATGTGTCTTTTGGTGAGATGACATAGGCCACTCCTGCTAAGCCATCTATTGCCCTTTCTGCTAAGCCTATCGAGGCCACTTCTACTGAGGTGATTGATGCTACTCCTCTTGAGCCGACTGCTGCTCCCTCCAACCTGCCTATAGCTCTATCCGACTTGCCTATTGCTTCATTCAACCTGACTGCTGCTCCTTTGGGTTCGCCTAACTATCCAACTGACTCGACCTAATGAAGCCAATACTTAATCTTTTTTTTACATGTATACAAAAATAATGTAATGAACTTCGCTCAATTATTAATAGAATATTTTTAACTTTCAAATCTTTGTGTTATCTTACTTCTTTTCTGCTTTTTAATATTTAGCACTTAATTCAATCTACAAAACTTAACTGTTATCAATAATGATAATGCTTCAAATAATAATCTGACCTGAACTGAGTTAAATTTATAACACAAAACTTATCTTTAAAATCAACCTTCTACCTTTCATATCCCAAATTGAACATCTTTAAGTAATAACTATGCTAGTCATAACTTAACTTTGCTAGTTTTAACGAAGTTTGGATACTATTACCCTGATTTGAGTTTACTGATCCCTTTAACTTTTGGCTTTGTTCTCAAGAGTTGATAGGGTCTTGGATAATGTCGCATTTAGGCAAGGGCTAAAGATAACTATTTGAGAACTCTTTCTGCCCTTGTGTGTCCTGAGGTGTTGTTTAGAACTTATTTGAGTTATAGATAATGATACCCTGAGAAGGGTTAGAGAACTTTAACTACTCAGTGATGATATCATGAGAGAAATTGATGATATTAAACCTTAATAATCATATGTTTTTGAAAATAACTAAGTAAAATAAAAAGGTCCTAAATGTATCTCAAAATCATGGATGAATATGTTTGAAATTATTCCCTAATAATTTCTGTCAAAGTGCATTAAAAAACCTACAGGATCGATACTAAAAAACAAACAGATCGATATAAGAACCATAACAAATCGATACATTAAAAGAGGGTCAATAAAAGGAAAAAAGGATATCGATATATCCTGAAACAGTAGCTTCAGATGATATCACCAATGCAATCAGATTAATACACGGTCTTTACAGAGAGTTGCAAAATAATTACAAAGGCAACTAGATCGATACATGGAGAAGAAGAGATCAATACATGGTCTTCACAAAGAGTTGTAAAATAATTACGAAGTAGGCTAGATCGATATCCAGCATCAATAGATTAATACATAAAAACCTAGCAATAACTCCAGAATAAACAGATCGATACTTGGAGAAGAAGAGATCGATACTTGGGGTGCAAATTGTACTGCTCATATAAAGAGATTGATATATGGAAAAAGGGATCGATACTTTCTCTGATTTTAAAACTCAATGGTAACTTCTGTAGCATTAATGGCGAATATTAAATGCACAAAATCAAGCCGTTGGACTTAAGTTGCTTCACAAAAATGGAGAATATAAATAGAAGATATACAGTGAAGCAAAGAAGAACGATCATTGTCATCATTATCAACAGCAATTCTTGAACAACATTTTTAGATGAAAATAATTGAACTTTCTCTCTCTACTGTAAACCTTTCAAATCTTGTGTAAGAGATTAATTTTTTGTTAAAGCATACTGAAAAATCTACTTTAGTGTAAGAGCAAAAATATAATATACATTTGTAACTTGATATTGGCTACATCTTCACCTGCACTAAAGAAGATTATTGGGGGTTACTCTTTGCCAGTAGAAAAGTGAGTGTAAGGTTCCCATTCACCTTAGAAAGAGTGTATTGGGTTTCACCTGACCCGTTAAAATAAGAAGATAGTTGAACCTCGGTGGAAGTGATTTGCATCAGAGAGAGTGGATGTAGACCAAAATTTGTCGAACCATTATAATACTGCATTTGTATCTTTCTCTCTTTAACTACTGTTTTATTTACTGCATTGTATGACATACGTTTTAATTTCTAAATTTTAAAAACCTAATTCACCCCCCTCTTGGGTATTTCCAACTGGGCCAACAATTGGTATCAGAGTTTAACTTAATTAAATAAGATTCACAACCTTGAGGAGTAGATTAAAGTGGCATCTAACAGCAACTTAAGATAAATAGTTGAGGGACAATCTACAAATAAACCACCATTCTTCAATGGAATAGATTATGCATATTGAAAAAAGAAGATGCAAATCTTCTTATCAACATTAGATCTCGAGATTCTTAATATAATAGAAGATGAGTACTTTTTATCCATAACCGAGAATGAAGTCACTAGAGAGAGAAAGCTAAAGCTAAAAAGGGAGTAGACTCTCGAAGAGAGAAATAGATTCACCTTAAATGGAAAAGCTATGAACATCCTCTATTATACCTTAGATAGAGTCGAATTCAATAGAATTTCAGGATGTGAAATAGCTAAATCAATTTAGGATATGTTAAAAGTCACACATAAGGAAACCAGTAGAGTTAAGAACTTGAAAATTAGTATGTTAGTTCATGATTACGAATTGTTTAAATTGAAACCACATAAAAGCATAAAAGATATGTTTACTCGTTTCACTGACATTACTAATAATTTAAAAGCTCTTGTTAAATCTTACTCAAATATGGATATTGTGAAAAAAGTTCTAAAGAGTCTACCTAGAAGTTGGGAAGCTAAAGTTACGTTAATTAAGGAAGCAAAGGATTTAAGAACCTTACCTCTCATGGAACTTCTCGGATAGCTCATGACTTATGAGCTTGAAGGTAGACAAAATGATGACAAAGACAAAGAAAAGGGAAGAAAGAATGTCACCCTAAAGAGCACTAAAATGGAAGAAAATGAAGAAAAGGAAGATGAAAGTAAACAAGATTCCGAGAAAGATTAATTTCTTCTTATAGCCAGAAAATTCAAAAATTTCTTCAACAAAGAAGGGTCCAAGGGAAGAAACTAGAAAATAAGATACTATCAAAGAAAGGATGGATTCAAGAAAAGCTTTGAAAAAGAAAAATAAGAAGGGAGAGAGATCATTTGCTATAAATGCAAGAAATCGGGGCATACACGACTCGAATGTCCACTAAGAAAAGATAAAAAGGACAAGAAAAAGAAGAAAGCAATGAAAGTGAAGTGGGATGACTCCTCTAATGAAGAAAGCACCTTATCATCAGAAATTGAGCGAGCAAATTTCTGCCTCATGGGAAAATAAGAAGATGAGATAATTTCTCTAGGCTAAAACTCTTCATATTATGATACATATTCAAATAGTGATGATGATGATTTATTAGATGATGATTTGGGTACATTATATGACGAACTTAAAAATGATTTTCAAGAATTATATACAAAATATAAAGAAGCAAAGAGAAAGAACTCTATGGTATTAAAAGAAAATGACTCATTAAAACTAAAAGTTAAAGAACTAGAAATCAAGAATGAATCTAGCTTGTCTAAGGAACTTTATGTATTAAAAGATAAAAATAAAGTCTTGAAAGGTGAGATAACTTCTCTTAAAGAAGTCTTAGCTAAATTTACACAAGGAAAATAATCATTAGATAAGCTTTTAGGTAGTTAAAGGTTAGTATTTGATAAAGCCGGACTTGGATATAAATAAGAAATCAAACAAAAGTTCTATGCAAACTACTTTGTGAAAGCTAAATAACAAACAACATTATCCATTACTTGTCATTATTGCAATAGGAAAGGTTATTATAACAATATATGTTTACATAAGAAAAATAAGTATAATAGACCTAAAATGATGTGGGTACCCAAAGGAACACAACATAAGGAGATTATGCATGCTAAAATGGCCAAAACTTTTAAGGGTAAAACTAAAATTTTTGGACCCAAAGTCATTTGGGTACCAAAATAAACTTGTCATTTTTGTAGGTATCATATGTGAAGAGCAACAAGTACAAAAAGAAATGGTTCCTTGATAGCGATTGCTCGAGACACATGACGAGAAACAAGAATCTATTTCTTCATTTAAAGAAAAAAGAAAGAAAAGATGTGATCTTTGGAGATAATAGTCGAGCCAAGGTGAAATGTATTAATACCATTGACATCAACTCAATCTCAATTAAAGATGTTCTATATGTTAAAGGTCTTAAATATAATTTGCTTAGTTTAGTTAATTGTGTGTTCATAGATATAAAATCATGTTTCTTATGAATGGTTGTGAAGTATTGGATGAGCATGAAAATAAATTATTTTATGCACCTAGGAACAATGATGTATATGTCATAGAATTAGAAAGTTTGAATGAAATAAATGACATATGCTTGCAAGCTCATTGTGATGATTATTGGATTTGACATAGAAGGATAGGACATTTTAATATGGATTTATTGTGAAAACTTGCTAAACAAGGTTTATTGGGAAATATTCATAATCTAAAATTTACAATAATACAAAGTGTGTGATCCTTGCCATTGGGAAAACAAATTAAAATCTCTTTCAAATTCAAAAACTTAGTTTCTATAACTACACTTTTAGAACTTTTACATATGAATCTCTTTGGACCAGATAAGATAGCATCGTTAGGAGAAAAACTATATGCATACGTCATTGTGGATGACTATTCAAGATTTGTATGGGTTTTCTTCTTGGCAACTAAAAGTAATACATTTGAAACTTTTAATAAATTCTCAAGACAAATTGAAAATGAAATAGGTTTCAAACTTCTAAAGATTAGAAGTGATAAAGGTGGAGAATTTGTAAACAAAGAATTCGAAAACCTTTGCTATGAGAATGAATATTCTCACAATTTTTCTGCACCTAGAACCCCATAATAAAATAGAGTTGCTGAAAGAAAGAATAGAACTCTTCAAGAAATGGGTAGAACAATGCTAAGTGAATATAATCTGTTTGACTACTTTTGGGCTGAGGCTATTAACACTGTGTGTCATATAACCAATAGAGTTCTAACTAGAAAGATATTGAACAAAACTCCATATGAGTTAATCTTTCATAGAAAATCTAAAATCAAATACTTTTGAGTATTTGGATATAATTGTTACATTTTTAGTACCAAGGTTAACCTAAAAAAATTGAGCCATAGTCCGATCTAGGAATATTTTTAGGTTATTCATCCAAGAGCAAAGCCTATAGAGTTTTCAACAGGAGAACTCAAGTCGTGGAAGAAAGTGTGCACATACCTTTTGACAAATACAATCCCAACTTAGCTAAATTAATTACCAAAGAAAAGGAGAAAGAATTAGAAGCAATTGAAAATTTAGAAAACTTAAACTTAAATGACGAGTCTTTGAAAAATTAAAGTGAAATTGTAGAAGAATATCAAGTTACTAAGGAACTCCCAAAAGCATGGAAATATAACTATAATTATCCAAAAGAACTAATAATAGGCAATCCTTCACAATGAGTCAAAGTTAGAAGAATGACAAGAGAAATTGATGAAAATTTAGATGAAGTTCAAAATCTAGCTTTTATCTCTCAAATTGAAACAAGATAAGTTGAAAAAGCCTTAAGTGATGAAAATTGGTTAATGACTATGCAAGAAGAATTAAATCAATTTCAAAGAAATGAAGTTTAGACCTTAGTACCTAGACCAAATGATTATCCAACAATAGGTACCAAGTGGGTATTTAGAAACAAACTTGATAAAAATGAGAATATCTCTCAAAACAAAGCTAGATTAGTAGCACAAGGATATAGTCAAGAAGAGGGAATAGACTATGATGAGACATATGTTCCCATAGCAAGATTAGAGGCCATTAGAGTGCTCTTAGCATTTGCATGCTAGAAAAATTTCATACTTTATCAAATAGATGTAAAAAGTGCTTTTCTAAATGATTTTATAACTAAAGAAGTTTATGTAGAGCAACCTCCCGGTTTTGAGAACTACAAATTTTCAAATCATGTTTTTAAACTTATTAAGGTACTTTATGATTTAAAACAAGCATCTAGAGCTTGGTATGAAAGACTTAGTGAATTTTTGCTAAAACATAACTTCATGAAGGGGAGTGTTGATACTATACTTTTTATTAAAACCAAAGATGATGATATTCTATTAGTGCAAATCTATGTTAATGATATCATTTTTGGAAGCACAAATGAGTCCTTATGTATTGAGTTTTCAAATCTTATAAAAGGTGAATTTAAAACGAATATGATGGGAGAATTAAATTTCTTTTTAAGACTTCATATTAAACAAACAAACGATGAAATTTACATCTCCTAATCAAAGTATATCAAAAATCTTTTAAGAAAATTTGATATGATAGAGAGCAAATCCATTCTAACTCTTATGAGTACTTGCACTTTACTAGACAAAAATGAGATAGGAAAGAGTATAAATCGAAGGTTATATAAAGGTATAATAGGATCATTACTTTATTTGATAGCTTCTAGACCTAATATTCTCTATGGAGTATATGTATGTGTTAGATTTCAATCAAATCCCAAAGAGTCACATCTTGTAGCGGTAAAACGAATTTTTTGATATTTAAGAATGACACCAAATCTAGGATTATTTTATCGAAAGGACGGTGAGTTTAGTTTAAGAGGCTACTCGGATGCCGACTATAGAGGATGTAAAGTAGATAGAAAAAGTACAAGTGGTACTTGCTACTTTCTTGGAAATGCCTTAGTGTCTTGGTTTAGCAAGAAGCAAAATACTATTGCACTTTCCATTACTGAAGCCGAATACATATCCATAAGTAGTTGTTGTGCACAATTTTTATGGATTAATTACCAATTACAAGATTATGGATTAAATCTTAGTAAAATCCCGATTCTATATGATAACACGAGTGCCATAAATCTAACCAAAAATCCAATTCATCACTTTAAGACTAAGCACATAGAAATTTGTCATCATTTCATTAGAGACCATGTAAATAAAAGAGATATTTATTTAGAGCATATAAACATAAATCTCCAATTAGCTGGCATCTTCACAAAACCACTTGATATAGATCGATTTAATGTAATTAGAACAGAACTAGAAATGATGGAAATTGTTTGAATATTATTGAGTTTTCTTGTTTGTGTGTATAACTGGTAGAATTTCATTTCTAGAACAAATTAGATCAATATATCTGTCACAGAATATCGATACTACCATAACATATCAATATGCCACTGAAATCGTATCGATGCCTTCGTATGTCATTATCTAATATCGACACATTCTCTTGACATATCAATATAGGAACTCATTTCTAGTATGTATCGATAGTCTTTCTTTCAGATTGATACCTTGCATCCAAACAATAAATAATCACTTGAATTTTGAAAAATTTGAAAACTAAGTCGACATCTGCCAAAATTAAATGCTTATTAAAGGCCGAACCCAAATTTGAATATGTTTTTATGTATTTATACACTCAATCCAATGTATCGATAATCATACTTAAATGTCAAAACATATCGATCCCTCTTCAAAAAGAGATTGATTTATCTTTTCAGATCTAGGAACAGACTGATACTTTATTATAATATATCGATACTTGTACGCGATTTCACATTTAAATAACACTTAGAGTCCAAAAGTATCGATATCTCTTCAGATTCAAACTCTCTTGCTCAAACCTTAGAAAATCTCTTCTCACTCAGATCACCCATTCCATCTCGAAAATGCTTAAAACTAAAAATCCAAAAGTGGATCAACAGAAAAGGCAGAGAACGAATACGACATTAACCTCAAACCCTGATTTCTCAAATCAAGAGGCAGAGGATCAATACCTACTCTCCTATCTGAACCGAAAGGTATCTCCAGGCAGTGTAATCGATTTTCCTTTCTTAGAATAAATAAATTTTTCTTATTTGATTCACTTTGAGGAATTTGGTTAGCTCGATTTTTTTCAACAAAGAGGAAAATGTTTTGACACTTTTGTCAAAATATTTAAGTGTCTCAAAATATTTTACTCAAATTTGGATGTAAGGGATCCGCACACGGGAAAAATGAAGATGACAGAATTCCAAACACTTATCTGAGGACATACCTATAACTTCAATTCAGAAATCATCTCTCGGGTTACTAACATTGCTAACTGTGGTTATTTCTACCCATCTAGTCGCTTTTAACCCCTTGAAGCCTGTAAAATTATTTTTAAGAACCCAAACATGGCTGAAGTCAACTACAAACCAGTGCATCTAGGACTTCATTAACGAATTCTGCACTTCATTAATGAATTCTGCACTTCATTGTATCTCACAGCCTAAATGTATGGTTAAGGTTATTTTCACAGATGACACTTGAAGACATATGGTGGATGCAGTCCATCATGGAACGGAAATAGCCAGATTTAATTGGATGGATGTTCTCAGCCATGATTTGGACAACTACCTCAAAGGCTACGAACCTACATTATGGATATGTCATATCCAACATTATCATAGATGGACCAACTCGTGTCTATGCAGATGCAGACATATTTGAGCCTCCAGTTGTCGCAATGCTTTCAGAGACAATGTTAAGGCATATATACTATAACTGCAAAGCAGATGAAACATGGACCATTTAAGCCTATTACGGACATTTGCATCATAAGATCAAGCTGTACACGTACCTCAGCAAGAAAATGCCACTGAGATAGCTTTGGATCTTGAAGCAACAGTTGAGTTGCATGACACTGCGAGACCTCCCTCTCATGCTCCTTCTCCTCAGACAGAGCCACTGACTCAATTCGCTTCCACATCTGCCATTTTGTCTATCTTGGAGAGCATGCAAGGTTAGCTGACCCGCATAGAAGAGAAAGTTGAGATAACTATGTCCAACTTTAATGAGCGCCTTACCAGCCTCGAGAGCATGGTGACTACTCAAATACATAAGATTAAAGAGCACCTAGCTTGGGGCGGCAATATAATAGTTCAGCTTGGGAGACTTGGAATGGAATTCCATAGCGAAACCCATAGGTTCATGAGCAACTTGGTTAAAGCAGCTATTCTAGCACCTGCACCAGCTCATGCTCCTACTTACTATGGACCTACTGCCTCCATATCTCGCTCTCGAGCTTCTTCTCCCACACCTCAGCTTACCTATACCTCTATAGACCTGGATGTCGATAGTGCAAGCCCAGAACCTTTTAGAACCCTTTGACAAATTTTTAGCCATTGTATGAATTTTTATGTGAAATGAAACGTTGGTCTTGATTGTCATTGTTATGCCTTATATTTTTATGTCATGAATTTGTTGAACTTGTATGAAATGAACTTTGCTATTTAATATCGTTGAGTTTGATAATCTTCTTTTCATTTATGAGTATGTATTTGTATGCCCTTACTTTATCTTCTTTCTTTGATTGCTAACAAAAAGAGAGAGAAAATATACATATTGAGCAAGCACCAAATCTTAAGGGATAAATGAGGAGAAAACTAATATCTAAAAGAAAAGTTAAACATCACATTAAGAGGGAGAACAATCAATTCACAAATAGAGTTAGGCATCTGTTTTATTTTTGTCATCATTGAAAAAGGGGGAGATTGATGATATTATGAGAGAAATTGATGATATCAAACCTTAATATTCATATGTTTTTTATAATGACTAAGTAAAATAAAAAGGTCTCAAATGTATCTCAAAATCATGTATGAATATGCTTGAAATTATTCCTTAACAATTTCTGTTAAAGTGCATTAAAAAGTCTGTAAGATTGATACTCAAAAACAAATAGATAGATATATAAATCAACAGATCGATATAAGAACCATAACAGATCGATACATCAAAAAAAGGTCGATACAAAGAAATAAGGATATCGATATGTGCTGAGACAATAGCTTCAGATGATATCACCAATACAATTAGATCGATATATAAGAAGAAGAGATTGATACACGGTCTTCACAGAGAGTTGCAAAATAATTATAAAGGCAATCAGATCGATATATGAAGAAAAAGAGATTGATACACGGTCTTTCTAAAGAGTTGTAAAATAATTACAAAGGCAACCAGATCAATGCAAGGAGAAGAAAAGATCGATACACGGTCTTTCCAAAGAGTTACAAAATAATTACAAACAACCAAATCGATACTTGGTCTTTATAGAAAGTTGTAATATAATTGCAAAGGCAACCAAATTGATATATAGAGAAAAAGAGATCGATACATAGTCTTCACAGAGAGTTGCGAAATAATTACGAAGTAAATCAGATCGATATTCAGCATCAATAGATTGATACACAAAAACCTAGCAATAACTCTAGAATAGAAAAATCAATACTTGAAGAAGAAGAGATCGATACTCGCACGCAAATTGTATGTTCACATAAAGAGATCGATACATAGAAAAAATAGATAGATACTTTCTTTGATTTTAAAGCTCAATAGTAACTTCTACAACATTAATGACGAACATTAAATGCACAAAATCAAGCCGTTGGACTTAAGTTGCATCACAAAAAAGAAGATTATAAATAGAAGATATATAGTAAAGCAAAGAAGAATGATCATTGTCATCAATATTAATAGCAATTCTTGAACATCATTTTTGGATGAAAATAATTGAACTTTCTCTCTCTACTTTAAACCTTTCAAATCTTATGTGAGAGATTAATTTTTTGTGAGAGCATACTGAAAAATCTACTATAGTGTGAGAGAAAAAATCCAATATACATTTGTAACTTGGTATTGGGTACATCTTCACTCCGTACTAAAAATGATTATTGTGGGTTACTCTTTGCTAGTAAAAAAGTAAGTGTCAGGTTTCCCTTCACCTTAGAAGGAGTGTACTGAGTTTTACTTGACCCATCAAAACAAGAAGATAGTTGAATCTTGGTGGAAGTGATTTGCATCTAAGAGAATGAATGTAGGCCAAAATTTGCCGAACCACTATAAAATTGCATTTGTATCTTTCTCTCTTTAACTGCTATTTTATTTGTTGCATTATATTACATACGTTTTAATTTCTAAATTTTAAAAATTCAATTCACCCTCCACTAGGTTATTGCCAATTGGCCTAACACTTAGGAACCATTTTGTTCTTATGGGGCATGAGGTCGTACTTAAGGCTTATTTAAGCTTATGGATAGTATTACCCTAAGACGAATAGAGAACTTAATCTTTTAGGAATCACTTTTGCTCTTGTACATTCCGAGGTCGTTCTCAAGATTTGTTCGAGCTATGGATAGTATTACCCCGAGATGATCAGAGAACTTTAGTTGCTTAGGAACCATTCTGCCCTTGTACGTCTTGAGATTATATTCAGAGTTTATTCGAGTTTATGAATAATATTATCTTGAGACGAATGGAGAACTTTTTCATTTGGGAACCATTTTACTCCCGTGTGCTCTGAGGTCGGCCTTAGAGCTTATTTTGAGTTATAGATAATATTACCCCAAGATTATTCGAGAACTTAGCCATCTGAAAACCATTCTTTCTGTTGTATGTCCTGAGGTTGTGCTTAAGGCTTATTCAAGCTATAAATCATATTCCTTTAGAACTGAATGAGAGGTATACATCTGGGAACCATATCACCCAGATTCGAGTTTTTGGATAACGTTACCCCGAGATGTATGAGAAATAGACATTTGGGAACCAAATCACCTAAATTTGGGCTTTAGAATAATATTACCACAAGATGTATGAGAAATTAATCATTTGGGAACCACTCTTGCTATTTTGCATCATGAGTTCGTGCTTAGTGTTTATTTGAGCTATGAATAATATTACCCCGAGATGATTGAGACATAGATTTCTAAGAACCATTTTATCTTAAGGTTAAGCTCTAGACTTTTTCAAATTGTAGGTGATATTATTCTAAACTTTGTGTTTCTTTGCCCCTTAGCTTGGGGGTCATCTGTATCTTTTGTTGTTGAAGCCTTTGGTGAAAAATAATACTTTATTTATTTCTAGAGAAGAAATTTTTTTACAAATCTTTGATAAATTCAAGGGTAATACAACTTCAATCCTTCAACATTCCATGGTTTTTTGACCCTACTTCATTATAGAGATTCTAATTTGTAGACTCTAAGCCTCAGAATATGGATGATTTTGTACTGTTTTTCCTAATTAGCCCCGAGAACACATTTTCCTTGTATTTTGGTGTTCAAGGTAACCTATCTCAAAACCCAGTCTCTAACTTGGAAAGAGCGATTTCGAACACATTCTTCCTAAAAGACTTTGAAAAGTTTATCAATCCATGCACCCTTGTGCACTTTAAGCTTCTTTTTAATAAATTTATTTATAGCTTCTACTTGTTCGTTAGCTTTTGGGTAAGCAGGCATTACAAACTTGAAGTTAATCAAAAAATCTGCACAGAATTCCCTGAAGTTTAAGCTGTCAAATTGGTTTTTGTTGTCTGTGATCAGTACTTGAGGTATCCCTAACCGATAGATAATATTTTGCTTGACAAATGCGGTGTCCTCTTCTTGGTGATGGCGGCTAATGGCTTAGCTTCTACCCACTTGGTGAAGTAATCAATGACCACTATGACATATTTTGTGTTGACTCGAGCAGGGCGTAAGGGTCTAATGAGATCTAATCCCCATTGGTAGAATGGCTAATGACTCGTTAAGGACGTTAGTTTCTTAGGGGTTTGTCTTGAAACATTGTTATATACCTGACATTCACAACAAGTTTTTGCCATCTAAACCACGTCTCATGGGAGTGTTGGTCAATAATATCCTTGCCTCACAACTTTATATGTCATAAAGCGAGATTCCTCATATCAGCTGCATACTCTACGGTAGATTTCTTCTATAACTCATGCCACCTCTTTAGGTTGGGGAAATTTAAGATACGGAATGGTGTTATCTAGTTTGTATAATTCCTCATCAATAATAATGTACCTTGCCGACCTGTTTTTTCATTTTCTTGCGTTATCCCTATTATCTGAAAGCTTCCCTTCCTAAATATAAGATTTTATCTCTTTAATCCAGTAGTGGTGAGAGTCAAGCTGAGCTATACAGTTAATCATTGCTCATATCAGTGCTTCTTTGCTCTAGTACTTCGATTGGGATCGAAGCTAGAATATTTCCTTTGAAAGTAGAAGCCAACTTTGCCAGGATGTTTGCCTTGAAGTTCTTGGATCTCAGGATCTGTTTGATTGTGAGAGTTTTTAGAGTGCCCAAGAGTTGTTTACCTTTCTCTAAGTAAGCTTGCATGTTGTTCTCTCTGGCCTAGAACTATCCATCAATTTGGTTGGCCATTAAGAGTCACAGTGAATGTCCAAGCTTGTAATCTCCAAAGCCCGAGCTAAATTAATCCTGCAATTAGAGCTTTGTATTCCGCCTCATTGTTAGTAACCTTAAAGTTGAATTTTAATGAATACATTACCTCGATCTCGTTTGGGCTTACAAGGACAACTTCGGCTCCTCTCTCTTCTGCATTCGAGGCTCCATTAATAAAGAGATTTAAGATCAGCTCCATTTTATCTGAGATAGGTAGATCTTCTTATTCTTGGTCAAGTTGTTCTTCCATGATCTGATGGATGAAGAGGTGCTCAGATATCAATATTTTAGCCACAAATTCAGCTAGAGCTTGTTCCTTTATTCCCTTTCACGGTTTATAGCTGATGTCATACTCACTAAGCTGGATTGACCATTTTATTAACCATCCTAACAAGTCGAGTTGGTGTAGAATTTGCCTTAGTGATTAATTTGTTAGTATTACCACTTGATGGGCTTAAAAGTATGGTCGTAATTTTCTTGTTGCTACTACTAGTGCTAGTGCTAGTTTCTCAGGTGGAGAGTATCTTGACTCGGTGTCCAATAGCGTCTTGCTAGTGTAGTAAATAGGGCGGTGGATTTTTATGAATCCTTATTTACTAAGGCTGAGCTCACTGAATGGTTGCTCGCTACAAGGTAAAGGTATAACACATCTTCAGTTTCAGGGCTTGTTAGGTTTGGTTGTAATGCAAGATATCGTTTCAGCACTTAGAAACTGCTTTTACACTCGTCAGTCCAATCGATATTTTTCCCCTTTTTATAATTTGAAAGAAAAGGAAACACATGTCAGTTGCTTTAGACAGGAACCTGTTAAGTGCTTCTAATCATTTAATCAAGCTTTGTAATTCCTTAAGGTAGATGGGGATTTAAGATTTAATATGGTCTTGATTTCTGTAGATTAGCTTCGATGCCACATTCGTTAACCTAGGAACTTCACAGTCTAGACTTCAAACGTGCACTTCTCGGGATTTAGCTTCATATTGTAATTTTTTAGATAGGAGAAAGTTTCTTCAAAATGTTTTGGTTGGTCTCAAGCTTTTAAAGATTTAGTGATCATGTCGTCGACGTAAACCTCCACGGTTTTCTAGATCAATGGTCTGAAAATCCAATTGACTAACTTTTGAAAATTAGCTCCTGCATTTTTTAGCTCGAAGAGCATCACCTTATAATAGTATAACCCTTAGTTAGTAATGAACGTGGTTTTCTTCTGATCCGGTTTATGCATTTTGATCTAGTTATACCCCAAGAATGCGTTAATGCAGGTTAATAACTCATGCCCGAGTGTTGAATCCACCAACTGATCAATCATGGTTAGTGGAAAGCTATCTTTAGGATAGACTTTGTTCAAGTAAGTGAAATTTATACACATTTTCCATTTCTAGGTAACTTTCTTGACCATAACAACATTTGACACCAATTCTGGGTAGTGCACTTCTTTAATGAACTTGGCCTTCGTTAATTTCTCCACCTTGGAATATATTGCCTCTCTTCATTCAGCGTTTGAATAGATGCCTCTATTGTTTTACAGGTTTGTATTAGGGGTTGATTGCAAGCCGATGAGAAATTATTCAAGTATTAATACTTAGCATATCTTTGCGCATCCATATGTTGTCTCAAAATGTCTTTGAGTATCGCCTTCTACTTCTTAGAGAGATGAGAGCCAATCTTGACAGACTTAAGTTCTTCTTTTGGCTCTAACACCAATGGCTCATCACCTTGCTTGGCTTTCTAACTTAAATTATTCATAACCTATTCATGTTGCAAGTTCTCGTCATTAACTTCAAGGGTTTCCCTCGAAAGTCATTTTGACAGGTAGTACGAGCTTCTTAAGGAGGCCGCAAAGCACGACTAGACTTCTATTTAACTCCCTTTGATGATTCTGATTCCTTCCCTTACTCGGAATTTCAGTTTCAGATAATAAATGTTCTCAATTGCCTTCGTAGTTCTAAGGAAGTGTCTTCTAAATAGGGATGACAATTTTGCTCGCAAACTCGCTACTACCCGATCCTCATGGGACGTGTTTGGTATACCTCTGAGCAGGTTTAGGACAGATATGAGTATAGATAAATATCTATGAATATTTTTGTCTGTATCTATTTGTATCTATTTGTATCCATTTGTCTATTATACTATCCCATTATCGATCATTTTTTAAATATTTTTATTCTATAACAATCATTCTATACAATACATATTTATTTATTTGTTCTAATTATTAAATTATATATATATATATATATATATAAACTTTTAAATTAAATTATTTAATTTAAGTTGGTGAAATAAATTTTGAGCTATTAATACATGCTATTCAGGAATAGATGAAAGAAATAATGAGTTGATAATATTAAATATTGTTTATTAACTTTGAATTTTATATTTGCATAAATCAATATTCTAAAATTAATATTACTATTTTAATTTAAAATTTTAAATTAACAAAACTCTAACAGACACATATATACTTATAAGATTCATTTAACTTAAATTATATTACGTGATGAGTCATTCTGTTAAGGAAATAAGAGAAAGTAATAGTTTGATGATAAATAAAAAAGTTAAAGATATAAATAAATGAGAGAAAAAAAAAGAGATGAAACAATCTTTCTTAACTTTATGTGAGTGATGTATTTTATTTTGAATTATTGTCGAAAATTTTATTTAAAACTAGTTAAAATTCACGGATATCTGCGCGGGTTTGATAATAAATTATTAAACCTGCTATAGATTTGGTACGAGTATGGTATTAAATTTTTTTGTGGATGCGGATGCGGGTTTGGAGATATCCGTCCTAAACCCGATTCACTGTCATCCCTACTCCTAAAATTCATTGTGTAAGGCATTCTGAGATCAACTACCTGGAATTCAAACATTGTGATCTTTTGGTATGGTTTCTCCTTCATAGTGATAGGTAGTTGTATTATTCTTAATGAGTAAACACATGATTCAGCAAAATTATAAAAAGTAGTCTCGGAGGGCTTTAGTTTCAGGTCTTCAATTTCCCAAGGAGTATAAGGTTTCCTTGAAGATGATGTCGGTCGAGCTCTCTGTATCTACCAAGATTCAGCTAACCTAAGCTGTTCCTTCTACCAATTTTATTACCAAAGCATCGTTGTATGGGTAGTATACTCCCACCTCATCTTCATCTACATACATAATTTGTATCGAGGTGAAATTTTACTTCTTTTTTACTCCGGCATTCATAACGTGAATGTATAAGGTGGAATTTGGCAGCAAGTACCTTGAATAATTCTTTTTTACCCTATTCGATTTCTGCTAATGTGGTTTCACCTGAGATTACCATAGTTCACTCCTCATGAATCTTTTCGTGTCTGACCCCTTGGTTTGAAGTGTCAAGCTCTTCCCCATTATTGGTTATAAAATCTGACAAGTAATCGTTTCAAATTAGCATTTCGACTTGATTTTTGAGGTCAAAACATTCATCTGTCAAGTGTCTAGCACTTTGGTAGAATTCGCAAAACTTGTTGTTGGCGTTTCTGCTCGGCTTGATTTTTATAGGACAAGATTCCATTAATATGGTTCCTCGTCTCTTGATTTCTTGGAATACTTGTAAGAGTGAGATATTCAGGGACGTGAAGACTTTATCTTCTCAGATATGGGCTATCATTTTTGTCTTATCCCTTCTCGGCGAGTGATATTCCCTCGGGGAGAATTTGTCCCTTTTACCTGTCGTTTTGTTATGTTCCTGAGTTTGTCTTCCCTTTTTGTTGTCTCCTCTTTTTGTCAGAGTCTCATAAATTTCCCCTATCATCTTGCATTCTTCTCGAGCTTATCCTCTAGTTTCACATCTTATTACGGGACAATAGCCTCAGTGCTTTCTCTTCTTTTAACTTGAGGAAGACTTGATCTACAATTTCAATTTTGTCCAACAGCTTCTTCTGAGTAGTTTCATAGGTAGTAACAGATGATTTTTGTATTACGTACCATCCCTGGTCTAATCGTAGACCTCTCCTAAGACCTTTTAATGCTAGAGAGCGATGATAAGCCTCTAACTCCATTATTTCGTCATAGTATCTCTTAACGAAGTTTCTAAGACATTTTCTTTCCCCTTGTTTTATGAGCAATAATGAACTAGGAGTTTAGTGACTAACAGTCGCCCTTTTGAACTCGTCAACAAACACCTCCTATAATTGTTTGAAATTATGGATACTCCTAGGGGTCAGACTAGTGAACTATTTTCTTGTTTTCCCTAGTAATGGCAGCGGGAATAAGCGGCACATCTGGGATTCATCAAGTCCTTGGATTAACATCATCTCCTTGAAAAAATCCATATGTAAAGACATGTTAATTTTTTTTAAAAAAGGGATTTATCTGTGGCATCTTGAAATTCCTAGGAAGTACAAGATTTAAGATGTTTTGAAGAAAAGGGATTTAGAGTGTAATCCCAAATGTGGTGTTGGCTCAATATCCCTCATATGTCCTAGTCTTTTTTGGCCCATTAACTGCTCCACCAACTTTCTGACGTAAGTCTCAAGATTGTCGACCCTGCTGCTACATTCGTTGGACTTCCTTCCTCGAGATAAGCTTCGTTGAGAACATCTTCTTTCTTTTCGTTGTTTTCGATTAAGGAATGATCTCATGTCTTTCGGACCAAAACTGTTATCTGACCCTTGCTTATGAATAATTGCAGAATCATTTAGGGAAAATTGAGATTCAAATCCAGGTTTACAGATAAACTTGAAGGCAGTATCTTCCTCTTACAACTCCCCATGTGAATGATTGGAAAATTTTTTTTCCTTTCTCTGTAACTGTATGCCTTCTTATGGTAGTATTTTGTCAGAGATTAGTTTCACGGTTCTTAGTATGTGAAGCACTTAGAACGCTGCTTTCCACTACCTCTGCTAATACAAGTGTCCCCAACTCATGAGAACTGGCTTAAAGTATCTTTTTCATCCTCGCAACTTCTTCAACCAATGTTTGGATTCGCTTGTCTTTTTCTGCATGTTATCTTTCATTGTCAACTAGCTTCTTAACCAACTATGCAGTTTTTGTGATTTCTTGGTTGAAAAGATTTTGATGTAGAGATAAAGTCTCTAAATTGTAATTTGTGCCTTCTAAGGGTGGCAATCGACTATCATCATTTAGGTTAGCTGTCGCTATCTTTTCAAGGGAATTATCTTGGAGATTTTCCCTTGTCGTTGCTTGGTTTCTTGTTTCATATGTTCATATGGTCGCCATGATCTTCTTTTTGCCATGGTTTCTGACTTTTTGTTCAGATTCCCACAGACGGGTCCTAATGTTGATAAAGCAAAAATTCTTCTTCGAATTCAGTGCACTAGCATTAATCTTCTTCTTCTTGCTTAACTAACAGCTTGAACTGCAATCACAACAAAACTCTTGGGGCTGAAAGTCGATTGTCCGACGAAAACTCTCCAATGCTTAAGTCAGGGTTTTGCTTTATGAAGACAGAAAGAGAAGAGAAAGACAAAAAGTAATGCTCTAAACTTGAAATTTGGTTATCAAATTTAGCATAAAAGTTCTCACTACTTGTACCTAGTTGTCTTTAACCTTTTTTTTTTATAAGATATTCAAGTTTCTTAATTTTAGTAAAATTTTAAGGAATTTGGAAATAAGAATTTCATCCTACAAGAATCATGGAGATTCCATTTATTAAGAATCGATTTTCTAGATTTAGTGGAATTTTATGCTCTTCTTGCAGAATTCATCTACTAGGCATAAGATCATTTTTATGGAATAAGTTCCACTTACAGAATACTTCCACCAGGCTATGGATCTTTATTATAAAAGAATCTAGAAAAATTTTGGGAAAGAAATGTATTATCTCTTGATGAGTAACTGTTAAGAGGTCTCGAAAATCTTTGTTTAAAACTTCTTTATTCACTTGAGACGATCTCTTGTGTTGCATATCCAAAACCTTTATCAATTGTACCTGTGACCTTTATAAGGGGATCTTAGAATTAATAATCAAACCTGAGGCCTTTCATCCAACTTTGGGAGGTCTTAGCCCTCACTACACTTGGGATTCTTGTTATTCACTGAGCAGTATCTCTAGAGTTGAGTTGAGCTTAAGGCTCGAACTTTAGTTTGGGCTCATAACTCATTAGACTTTAGTCATGCCTTAAGTTGTATCCCCAATAGAAACTAATATTAAAAAATATGGTGGTAAAATCTCCTTAAATTAGGATACAAGTCTTTCTTAAAATAGGAGCCAAATTTTCTAATGAGACAAATATATGAATTTATGTCATCATTAAACCATTTTAGATAATCCCACTTTCTCCTTTATTTAATCTTACATTAACAAGTGGGATTAGAAATGCACATAATATTTTCTGCTATGAAATTCAGTAGCAAATATGATGTTATGCCATGCAAGCTAGTTACTATTCCTATGAAGCTTGCTTCAATACTAATGCAGCCTAGACGAGTGTGAAACCAAATTCATGATTTGGTGAAAATTGTTACTCAAACCCCATATTTTACTTGTTATACCCCGTTTATAATGTGGTCAAATAGTGTCTATTCTTGGTATGTTCAGGCTCAAGTATGAGTGACATATAGTGTTTACAAGTGATGATATTAAACTAAGACTATTTCTTATAAATAATCTTAATTGATCGTCTTTCTCCTTGCATCTAATATGAACAGTTGTGTTTTTATGAATTTCTCTAAACTTCTCTTGCTATTCAAAAACTTAATTGTTTATTCTCAGTACAAAGGGAATAGGTTTGATACTTCTAATTTTAGATTTAAGATTTTAAAACTTTTAAATTTTTTTAAAATATTCACTTACTCCTTAACATTATCTCTGTAAAAACGATAATAATCTGGCATAAATTATACTTATTATAGCATATATACCCATTAAATAACACAATTTTAATACTAAAATATAAATAAAAAATCATATTTTTCTCGAACATGATCAAATTGCTAACAAACTCCGCTAAATTCACCACTTAATTTGTCTATTAATTCTCACAACGCCAACTCTATTTGTGAGTTTGGCTAGAATTCTTAATACAAGTTTGATTGAATTTTTAAAATAAGAATTACATGAACAAATAGCTATATATGAGCATGGCAAAGACATTATCTTTAATATTTGGTAGCTTATTTGATAACTTGTTGAAAGACAATGTATTCATAAAAAAAAAAAAAAAAATTCGAGTTCTTTTATTTAGCCTAAGTGTCCCTATGCCATTTAATTTCTCATAATCAAATGAGAGAGTTATTAAAGAATTTAAAATAAATAGGTTCGAATTTGATTTTTATTGGTGCCCATAATTTTTTATTTATTTTGAGATGAAGTTTAATTTCCAAGTTTAGAGTAGATTTTGTAAATGTGATTCATCTTCCATTGCTTATTTCCTGTTTCAAGTAACAAAATACCATAAAGAAGAATTGCAAGATGCTAAGCTGTCAAGAAGATGCTAAGTTGGCAAGATTAGTTAGTTAGTTAGCTATTATATCAATTAGTAAAACATTGCGTTTTGATTGGTAACCATATAAGTGGAGTCTTGTAACTAGAAATAATAGCTATTATTTTGCATAATGAATAAAACAAAGAGTGATTCTCTCTGAAAATAAGTTTTAATTCTTTGTTGATTGTTACTTGATCTTTCTTTGAAACTTTGTTCTTTGTGTTAGCTTTGAGTTTCATTTATGGATTTCATTCTTTGTGGTTTAATTACTGAAGTTTGGTATTTGGTATCTTCTCTGGTTTCTTGCTGGTTACGCTCGGATTATTCAACAATTGGTATCAAAGCTTCATAAGAATCTTAGCATGGTTTCTTCAAAATTCTCAATTGAAAAATTTACAGGTGAGAATAACTTCAATCTTTGAAAGATGTAGATGAAAGCCTACCTAGTTCATGAAGGCTTGGAAGAAGCTTTGGTAAAACAAGAAAAGATTTCATCTAAGTTGAACAAAACTGAGAAGAAAGAAATCTTACAGAAAGTACATAGTGCTTTGATGTTGTCTCTTCGTGATTGAGTTCTAAGGAAAGTGTCAAAGGAAAACATAACCCTTGGTCTATAGAACAAATTGGAATCAAGATACATGAAGAAATCTTTAGTACACATATTATACTTTAAGAAACAGCTTTCTGCATTTAGCCTTGAGGATTGAGGTTTGATCAAAGAACATCTTGATAATTTTAATAAGATCATCATTGATCTTGAGGCGATTGATATCAAGTTCGAGGATGAGGATCAGACATTGATAGTTCTAACCTCACTACCATTCAACTATGAAAATTTTGTAGTCAACATGGATGATGTAAAATCTTCTTTAGTTTAAAAGAACTTAGTAAGAAGCCTGAATAGAAAAATTCTGGAGTAGTTGAAGGATTGAATGCAAGTGGAAGACAAGAGAAGAAAGATTACAAGGGAAAGAAGCAATCAAGGTCAAGCTCCAAAGGTAAAAAGTTAAAATACTTTCACTGACACAAGAAAGGTCATTTTAAAAGAAATTGCCCAGAAAGACAAGATCAAAAAAAGGAATGTTCATCTAGAAAGTAAAAAGATGCAGCAATTGTAACTAAAGAAGATTTCAAGAATGCATTCATGTTGATTGTGTTTCATGACAAAGCAGAACATGAATGGATTATGGATTCTGGATACACATTCCATATTTGCCCTAATAAAGATTTGTTCACATATTTAAAAATCATAGATGGGGGAAAGGTCTTAATGGGAAATGATATGTCCTGCAAGATTTAAGGGATATGCACCATTAGCTTTAAGCTTCATGACGGAATTTGCAAAAATCTTGAAAAAGTTAGATATATACCAGAGTTGAAAAGAAATTTGTTGTCCTTGGGAATGTTTTATGATATAGGTTATTCATTTAAGGAAAAAAATAGAGTTTTTAAGGTGATGAAAGGTTTGTTAATCTTGTTAAAATAAGTTAAAAGAAATTAATTGTATGTTTTGCAAGGAAATGTATTGACAGGTAAAACAAGCAATGTCAGGTCTTAAGATTCATTGGGAACTCTCAAGTTTTGCATTTGAGACTAGAACACCTGGGAGAAAGGGGCCTTGATAAGTTGAATAAATAAGATCTTATTGGCTGTAATACATTGGGAACTCTTAAGTTTTGCGAAAGCTGTGTGTTTGGAAAGCACTATAGAATTAAGTTTGGCCTGGAAATACACAGCACCAAAAGAACACTTGAATACTTGCATTAAGATATATGGGAATCTGCACAAGTAAATTCCTTGGGAGGGGCTAGCTACTTTTTTTTTTATATATAATTGATTATTATTCAAGAAAGGTATGGATCTTTACATTAAAAAGTAAAGATTAAGTTCTTAGAAAGTTCAAAGAATGGTAACTTATTGAGAATCAAAATAGTAAACAAGTTAAAGCCTTGAGAACTGACAATGGCATGGAGTATTGCAACAAGGTTTTTGATGATTTATGCAAAGTACATGGTATATTAAGGCATAAAGAATTGTCAGATTCACCCTTCAACAGAATTGTGTTTCTGAAAGATTGAATAGAACAATCATGGAAAAGGTGAGATGCATGCTAATTAGTGCAGGGTTATCAAAGTTCTTTTGGACAAACCAGTCACTACTGCTACATACTTGTTAAATAGAAGTCCTTCTTCTTCTTTGAACTTCAAGACTCTAGAAGAACTTTGGACATGCCATCCACCAAATTTGAGTCACCTTAAAATGTTTGGATGTACTGTATATGCTCATATCAATCAAAGGAAGTTGAATGCCAGGGCAGTAAAAGGTATCTTCATTAGTTATCTTTAAGGAGTTAAAGGGTACAAACTATGGTGTAGTGATGGCAAGAACAGTAGATGTATTCTTAGTAAAGATGTCACATTCTATGAAGATGATATAGTCAAGAAAAGAGGTACAACAGGTTAAGAATCAATCACAACTGAAACTAACACAGAGATATCAGAATTTGAGGTAGAGTTTGATAAACAAAAAAGTAAAAAATCTATAGATGATAATGAAGTTGAAATGCAACAAGAAAGGAGTCTAGAATTCAAGACTATGAACTAATAAGGGATAGAGTTAAGAGGAGCATAAAACCACTTATAAGGTTTGGACATGCTAACTTAATAGCATATGCTCTAAATGTAGCTGGTAACTTTGTAGGATCATAACCAAATTCTTTTAAAGATGCAATAGAATCACTAGATTCTAAGCATTGATATAATGTTATGGTTGAAGAAATGAACTCTTTGCTAAAAGACCAAACCTGGAAATTTGTTACTAGGCCGAGTGACAGGAGAATTGTAGGGTGCAAATGGATTTATAAGAAGAATGAGAACTTGAATACTGCTGATGCTGTGAAATATAAAGTAAGGTTAGTGGCTAAAGGTTTCTCTTAAAATGAAGGTATTGACTTTAATGAAGTGTTTGCTCATGTAGTTAAACATGTGTCAATAAGACTTTTGTTTGCTTCTGCTACTATTTTCGACCTTAAATTGGAACTATATTTCTCCATGGAAACCTTGTAGAAGAGATTTATATGGCTTAACTAGAGAGTTTTATTAAGCCTAGTGATGAGGACAAAGTTTGCTTATTAATGAAGTCCCTATATAGACTGAAGCAGTCCTCAAGGCAATGGAATATCAGATTTGATAAGTTCATGTTAAGTAATGGATATAGGAGAAGTCAATATGATCATTGTGTTTACTTTATAGGTCAGAATTTAAATGAAATGGTCTATCTACTAGTCTATGTAGATGACATGTTAATTGTTGCCAAGGACATGAAAAAGATTAATAATCTCAAGCATTATTGAACTTTGAATTCGAAATGAAAGATATGGGAAGTGCTAAGAGAATTTAAGATATTGAAATATTGAGAAACAAAAAGGAAAACGTGTTGAAGTTGTCTAAGGAAAGTTATTTAAAGAAGGTTCTGAAGAGGTCTAATATGAAAGATTCTAAGGCAGTAAAATTGTCATTTGCATCACACTTCAGTTTGTCAACTAATTAGGTTCCAACCACAGAAGATGAAAAGAAACTAATGATAAAAGTGCCATATGCAAATGCCGTGGGCAAAGCAGAGCTATTAAAGTTCTTTAGGCAAAGTAGTCACTACTGCTACATACCTGTTGAATAGAAGTCGTTTTTCTTCTTTGAACTTCAAGACTCTAGAAGAACTTTGGACATGCCATCCACCAAATTTGAGTCACCTTAAAATGTTTGGATGTACTGTATATGCTCATATTAATCAAGGGAAGTTGAATGCCAAGGCAGTAAAAGGTATCTTCATTAGTTATCCTTAAGGAGTTAAAGGGTACAAACTATGGTGTAGTGATGGCAAAAAAAGTAGATGTATTCTTAGTAAAGATGTCACATTCCATGAAGATGATATAGTCAAAAAAGAAGGTACAACAGTTTAAGAATCAATCACAACTGAAACTAACACAGAGATATCAGAATTTGAGGTAGAGTTTGATAAATAGAAAAGTAAAAAATCTATAGATGACAATGAAGTTGAAATGCAACAGGAAAGGAGTCTAGAATTCAAGACTATGAACTAATATGGGATAGAGTTAAGAGGAGCATAAAACCACAGAAAATGAAAAGAAACTAATGATAAAAGTTCCATATGCAAATGCTGTGGGAAGCATAATATATGCTATGGTCTGTTCAAGACCTGATTTGGCACATTTATTGAGTGTGGTAAGCAAGTTTATGGAAAATTTTGGGAAAAGTCACTAGGAAGTAGTGAAATGGATTCTCAAGTACATCAAAGGAAGCTTAAAGATGAGAATGATTTATGGAAGAAAATGAGAAAAATTAATTAATATTAGAGGTTTTAGAGATGTTAATTTTGCAACAGATTTAGACAAAAAGAGGTTAACTTTTGGTTTTGTATTCTCATTTTGCAATTGTGTAATCAGATGGAAATCATCACTTGAATATGTAGTGGCTTTGTCTACAACTGAAGCTGAGTATATTGCCTTGACAAAAACTGTTAAAGGAGCAATTTGGTTAAGGGGTATGATAACTGAGTTAGGAATTCATTAGGAAATAGTGAAACTGTTATGTGATAGCCAAAGTGCTATTCAGTTGTCTAAGCATCAAACTCACCATGAAAGGACTAAGCACATTAATGTAAGGCTTCATTATATCAGTAATGTTATTTCAAGTAGTGAAGTGAATGTGTTTAAGGTTCATATTTCTAATAGTCCTGTTGATATGCTGACTAAATTAGTTTCAATCAAGAAGTTTGAATGCTGCCTGAATTTGTTAAGCATAAGTGATGAAGATGCTTGATGATTTGAAGACTGATAGATCATATAGTTTGTGTTCAAGTCTTGAACGATTTAAGTGAATGGAACAGAATACTAGAAAGGAGAATTGCAAGATACTGAGCTTTCAAGAAGATGTTGAGTTCGCTAGAAGATGTTGAGTTGGCAAGATAGTTAGTTAGTTAGTTAGTTAGCCATTATATCAATTAGTAAAATGTTACATTTTGATTAGTAACTATATAAGTGGAGTCTTGTGACTGGAAATAGTAGCTGTTATTTTACAGAATGAATAAAATAGAGAGTGATTCTCTCTGAAAATAAGTTTCAATTCTTTGTTGATTGTTGCTTGATCTTTCTTTGAAACTTTGTTCTTTGTGTTAACTTTGAGTTTCATTTACGAATTTCATTCTTTGTGGTTTAATTACTGAAGTTTCATATCTGGTATCTTTTTTGGTTTCTTGCTGATCGTATTCGAATTATTCAATAGATTTTTTTTTGTAAAGAGTTTAATTATTTGTTTTGCTTTGTTGATTTGAGAGGAAAAGAATGTGTTCTAAGATTTAATGAATATTTTCTTGAACAATTGTATTGATGTGATAAAAAATAATAGATGTTTTTTTTTTTTTTAATTTTTAATATTTTAGTAAAAAGTATTCATGTAATTTTACATTTTTAAATCATAACAACAAAAAAATTTTGAAAACTAAAGGCCTACTCATATGTAGTTCTAACAGAAATAAAGGCAATTTTGTAATTATACTCAAAAACAATAAGAGAGAGAACACTACAAGGGTAAATGAGTATTTTAAAAAAATTAGAAATATGTTGGGGGCACTAGGTCTAAAATCGGCCATCGAATATATTCCCGTATAAACGAAAAACTCTATTTTTCTGTTTTTCATCCTCTAGGCGCTGTTGTTCATTAATATAAGGATAAGGTGGATTATACACTCAAGGTCCATGGTGGATTTGCCCGGTAAAAAAATTTGTCAAGTCAGAATGTGGTATGTCATGAGCATGGGCGGACCTGTTGATGGTAAGTCATAACATCGAGTAAGTCCCTTTTTTTTTTTTTTTTTATAAAAAAATAACAATAAACACATATACTTTAACAATTTATAACGAACAGGTCCTTATTATTAGATGTGTTTTATAGAATATCAATATATTATAACTGATTAAAGTGTCCACTTATTATTTTACTAAAACCCATAGAACTATCCATTAATATCTGAAAAAAAAAAATTAGTTTTTTATATACAAATTAATGATATTAGTATTCACATGTTATTTTATTTTATTTTAACAAACTTCATCATAAACTTTCTGACCCTTTCTTATAATATTGTTTTTTATGGTAAAAAATTGCAAATTTACATTTGAGTTTATTATGCTATCATCATTCATGTTATAGAATTATAATATTTTTTATTTGATAATAGTTTCAAAAAAAAATCTTCATAATTCATTTCCTTTATAACGTGTTAAAATTGTCAATAATTATACTATAATATATATGAACTTTAGTGTTGAAGTAAACTCAAAGTTGCCAAATTAATTTGCAAACATAATTACCATATCACAATTAAAAAAAAAAAAAAAAGGCTTGAATTCATATTTATATGAACTTATATACAACTTCAAAGACATGTATATACCTAATTAAAACTTTTTTGGTACTATACATTTATCTAAAACTCACTATCAAATCAACATTACTTACTGCTCCAAATTAGCATACCAAGATGAGGACCAACAACATAAATTTAGCATCCCCGAAATTCTTACCAAAATCAGTGGTTAGCATTCCACTTTTTATCTTGAAATACCCGCCTTTAGAATTTTACTCCACGATAATGCATTTCACTAACCTAAGCATGAAAATTTATAAAATATTTTTTAGTTAAACCCAAAAAAAAAAAAAAGAGTAAAGAAACTCAGTAAATTAACGACATTACATATACCAACAATAATAATTAAATTTTACAATAACAGTTTTACAATTAAATTTATTGTACAAGTATGCATAGTGTTAACAATAACATTTACATTAGAAGAAATTATTAGGCACTCAAAAATAGTATCTTTAGCAACTATTGCAACGATATCAACACAAGAAACCACGTTTGTTGACAGAAAATTATTTGGCACTCCATATTTGATAAACATATATGTTTGAAATATATTATTTTAGAAGAATAGACTGTATAATTATTATCAAATTTATTTAATTTTTTAAGATTGATTATGTCTGGTTTAGTTATATATATACTTTACAAAAATCTCTCCTATTATTAGTATTTATAAAATTATAACAAACAATTCTTTTGGCCGATTTCATATAAAACCTTGGTCGTGAGCTCAAGATCCTTGGCCGACTTGGCGCTATAAGAAAATTTCAACGACAGAAAATTTCAAGAACTCTTTAAGATATGAGAAAATTTAGAATATGATGTCAAGTACAATAACTTAATAAAATATTTGTTATTTTTTAAACTAACTTATAGTCATACTAAATACAATATACATGCAATATGATAATACATAAATGATTTTATTGTTATCTATCTATCCTTTGACTCTCCTTAAATATAAAATAAGTTAAAAATTAATCCTTTGTTGGATTTTGGCTTAAATAGAAAAGTTGGATATCCCAAGTAACATTAATTGAGTTCATTTGTGAGAATGTAATTTTATATAAGACATAGAAATTTATACCAAACCCCCATAAATTTTGTGTTCTCCTTTTATTATTGCATTTGTTGGTATTATGCTAATTATTTATTATATTCAATAGCTATAATTACTAGTTGTGTGCTAGTATAAAAAAAAAATCATTATATAACAAGTGGTATTTGAGTTGTAAGTTTGACATAGTTCTAATTGTTTGATAGTTATTGAATATAATAGTTGGTTTAGAGCTTGGGTATTGTTGTAGGATAATTACAATAGAGAAATTTTGTTACAAGAGCATTGTCTCTCAAGTAATATTTATTTGTATACCAAGCTATGGTGTAAAGCAGTAATGGCAAAAATAGTAGCATCATCGTCCACTTCGATAAAAATGATATCAGTGACAAATGAAAAAATTGATGTGGAGAAATTTGATGGTCAAAATAATTTGGCTTGTGGCAGAATGAGATAATGGATGGCTTGTGTTAACAAGATTTGGATATAGCTTTGGAAGAAATAAAATCAAATGATATTAGTGTGAGAGATTGGGTGAGGTTGAATGTAAAATCTTGTAGTATGATTAACTCTTGTTGTTGTAGAGAACATAAATATCCATTCATGAAAAAGACATTTGCTAGTAAATTATGGAAAGTGTTGGAAAACAATTATATGAAGAAAAAAAAAGCAATTGGCTTTATTTGTTGAAGAGAATTTATCGGTTTCAATTAAAATCGAGTATGAGTATCAAGATCATATTGATAACTTTAACTATTTGATAATTAATTTATTGAATTTAGATGAAATCTTTAAAGAGGAGGAAAATGTTGTTCATTCTCTCTCGATAAGATATGTAAACGTTGTTCCTTGTGTTGTAAGGACATTTTATGCGTGATGATTAATTTTAGAATATTTTGTGTTTATTTAATTTACATTATGTTATATATTTGAATTTGTTTGGTTGAGGTGGTAATGTATTTTATTTTTATTTTTATAATGTGTATCAAATTGATTTTTTTTATTATAAAAGATAAAAAAAAAATCTATATTATAAAATTTAAAAAAGCAAGTGGCGAGACTTACTTGTAGGATACATTACCTAACGGGTATTTTAACGAGTTTGGTAGTACTTAAAATGTAACAGGTATTTAACAAATATAAGTAACAAAAAAATTAGTAGATACAGGTACAAAAATACCACTATCCGACTCTGCACTGTCCTATGTACATTCCTGCCCATTATTTTTCTCTACTTTTTTTTTTTATCAATACTCTTATTTGTGTAAAAAATAAATGAAAGTTGAACTGATCAATATCAATTATCCTATTGTACTTTTCTTAAATCAACATATTTCTTCTTACATTACCTAATTCTATTACATAGTATGACTACATTTGATTAATATCGGCTCAGCATAATTAAAATGCTCTATGTATCTATCTTAGAAATTAGTGTTTTCTTTTTAGTAAATCACTTGGAGAATAAAATCATAATAAATATTTTTATAAGATATCTATAAGGCTATGTTTGGTTTGAAGAATGGAGAAAACAAAAGGGAAATGAAAAAGGGAAGGGAAGGGAAGAAAAGAAAAGAAAAAAGAGAAGGAAAGAAAAAAGAAAAAGAAAATGAAAGAGTTTTCCACATTGTTTGGTTACACCATGAAATCATTCATATTATTTTTTATTTAGACAAAAATATCATCTATTTCTAAATTTATTATATTTATTAATAAATTAAAATTTTCAATAATTTCTTACTTTTATTTTTAAATTTTAATAATTATTATAATAAATATTTAATAAATATACTTTGTTAATATTCTTAAATATAAATACATGTTATATTAATTAATTATATTTTATTTGAACAAAAATACTTTTTTTGATTGAAATATTTATGTATTTAATAATTAAAAATTTTAAATTAAATTCAAATTACATTTTTAAATGAAATAATCAAATTCTATAAATTTAATATGTAATTTAATATACTATATAAATATATTTGTTGATTAAAAAATATTATACAAATATTAAAAAAAAATATTTTATATTTTTTAAGTTAAATTGCATATGAATTTTCATGGATAAATTAATTTTGGATACTATCTAAACTTAATATTCATATATTTAAGTGTCTTTAATTAGTTTATTAAAAATGTATTTAATCATCAATATTATTTATAAAATTCTACTATAACTACCAACAATATTACTTTTTTAATTTTCTAGTCAGTTTATCTTTTAAAAAATAAAAAATAAAAAAATAATTATATCAATAATTATTTTTTATATAATTAAAATTAAAATTATCAAATAAATATGACTAATTATATGAATTACTATAAATATTAGGTTAAAATAAAATTTAAAGTATACACATATGAAACATATAAAATATATTTATAAATAGAATAACAATAAAAATAATAATTATTATAATTTAATAAGATAATGTTGTATTTATAACAACAAAAATTAATGGTTATAAATTAATTTGTAAATAAAATAAATTAAAATAATATTATGTTAATAATTTTAAATTGATAATTTTAATTTCATATTTTAATTTTATATTATAATTATAAATTATTGTTATATATAATTAAACCAATATAATAATTAATTATTTAAAATAATTAGTTAACTAAAATCATAAATTAAATTCTTTAAAATAAAAAATAATAAAATATACAAATAAATGCTAAAATTGGAAGTTCATCATTTGTAGGAGTGAAATGAAGATTCTTCGAAGGGTATGTTTGGTTGAAGGAAAGGAAAGAAATCCTCAAATGAACCTTTGTTTGGATGGAAGAATTGAGGGTGGAAAGAGAATTCTTGGAAATCCTTATTCTATAGTTGAGGAATGATGATTCTTTCTTTCAAGGGTAATGAATTCTTATTTCGCCCCTCCAAACGATGAATTTTCAATTTTACCCTTTATTTATATATTTTATCATATTTTTTATTTTAAATAATTTAATATATGTTTTTAGTTAACTAATTATTTTAAATAAATAATTATTATATTGGTTTAATTATATATAACAATAATTTATAATTGTAAAATAAAAATAAAGTATTAATTTAAAATTATTAATATAATATTATTTTAATTTAATTTATTTATAAATTAATTTGTATTCATTAATGTTTATTGTTATAAATACAACATCATTTTATTAAAATAGAATTATTATTATTTTTTTGTCATTCTAATTATAAATATTATTTTATTTGTTTCATATGTATATTAATTTATAATTTTAATTTAACTTTATATTTATATTAATTCATATAACTATTCATATTTATTTGATAATTTTAATTTTAGTTTTTATTATAAAAAAATAATTATTGATATAATTATTATTATTTTTTTAAAGACAAACTAACTATCAAATAAAAAAAAAGGTAATATTGTTGGTAGTTATAATAGAATTTTATAAATAATATTGATAATTAAATACACTTTTAATAAACTAATTAAAGACACGTAAATATATGAACATCAAGTTTAGATTGTATTCAAAATCAATTTATTTCATAAAAATTCATACGCAATTTAACTTATAAAATATAAAATATATATTTTTTAATATTTGTAGAATTTTTTTTAATCAACAAATATATTTATATAGTATATTAAATTACCTATTAAATTTATAGAATTCGATTATTTCATATTTAAAAATAAATTTTGAAGTTAATTTCATTTTTTCAATTATGAAAAGCATAAATTATTTTAATCAAAAAAAGTTTTTTTGTCCAAATAAAATATAATTAATTAATATAACATATATTTATATTTAAGAATAATAACGAAATAAATTTAATAAATATTTATTATAATAATTATTAAAATTTAAAACTAAAAGTAAGAAATTATTGAAAATTTTAATTTATTAATAAATATCAATAAGTTTAGAAGTAGATGGTATTTTTGTCTAAATAAAAAAGTAATGAATTTCTTTTCATAAATGATTCTATGGTGCAACTAAATAATGAAAAACTCTTTCATTTCTTTCCATTCCCTCTTTACTTTCCATTTTTTAAACCAAACATAACCTAAGAGTAATATTAAATGTATAAGTTTTATCCCAAATTTATAAGTGTACTTAAAATTTTCATTTTCAAGAATCACTTAATTTGTAATATAAAAATAAATTTAAAATTATAATACAATTTTTTGTTTTCAAATTTATTTTATAAAAAAATCATAAAAATATACCTTCAATAAAATAATTTGTTTTAAAAACTTAGTCATATATGTTCTAACTTTATTAGAGTTAGAGAGAGTTCGTAATAAAGTAAGTGAAAAGATGTAAGCTACATGCAAGTTTTGTTGTTCAAACGTCTAGACTAGCTATCCTATATTATAATAATCGGCAAGAATATAAGGTACAATAAATTGATTAATTACTCACTCAATCTATATTCTTTTAAACAGCATATTCCCTCTAACCATAAATTAGAATATAAGTTTAAAGAGATCATGTCATATTAATGATGATATCATATTAGAAGTTTGAATTTAAAATTGATGATATCATGACATGTAACTGTATATTTTTTTATGATGAACAAACCTGTTGTATTGTCAATTTAATTTGTGAATAATATAAATACAATTGAATGCTTAAAGTATCAAAAAAAAATTGTATGTGAATGAGTTTATGAACAATCTAAATAATTTTCTGCAAGAACTATGTTTTAAGATTAACATATTGATAAATATAGTCAAATAATCGACCAATTCACAAAACATATTGATACTATGAGGATGCAGATCGATACCTTCAAAGAGATCAATATTCAAAGTTCACAGGATTGACACATTGCAAGTCCGAGAGTTCGAAATTAATTATAAGCTAAATCAGATCGATACATCTAAAGAAGAGATTGATATGTTGCAAGTTATAGAGTTCAAAAATAATTACAAGTCAAACCAAATCGATACATTCATAAATGGGATTTATATGTTGCAAGTCATAAACTTCAAAATTAATTAAGAACTCGACCAGATCAATTTAATACTCGAGATCGAAGAAAAGCTCATATTTAAAATTTAATATGAATGGATCGATACCCAATTAAAAGGGATCGATACCCAATTAAAAAGGATCGATACTCAGTTAAAAGGGATCGATACTCAGTTAAAAGAGATCGATACATACTGACAATTTAAAGCTCAACAGTAACTTCTACAGCATTTATTATGAACATTAATTGTGCTAAAGAAAGTCATTAGACACAAGCGTCTTCACAATGTAATTAGTTTGAATAGAAGATTTCCAAACAAGAAGAATAATCAGAGTACATTTGCAAATCATCATTGAACATTCTTCTTGATTTTTAACGTGAAAAACTTGTTTTCTCTGTTTACTACATCAACTTTGTAACTTTCTTTTGAGAGAAAATTAATTATGTGAGCTATCTACTTTTATGACAGAGTTTTAAAACATAATTTCTTTTCAAATTTTTGTTGGGTTTATCTTCACTCGATAAAAGGAAGATTGTATTCCTTTCACCCATTGAGAGAAAGTGTAAGGTTTCCATTTACCATTCAAAAAGGATTTTTATTATGTTTCACTTAACCCTTATAAATAAGGAGATAGTCAAACTCAATACTGAGTCAAAACCGAGAAAGTGGACATAAACTGTTCTTGCCAAACCACTATAAATTCTTTGTTTGCAATTTCTCTCTCTACTCTTTTTATTTATTGAAGTGCATTCATTTTTACATCTTGTTAAAGCATTAAATTTTTTAATAACCAATTCACCCCCCCCCCCCTTGGGAGTTGCCAACTGGGACAATAAGTGGTATCAGAGTCTAACTCTATTAAAAAGGATTTACAACCTAAAAAAGTAGATTAAAATAGCATCTAGTAGCAACCAATGACATATAGTTGAGGGATAGGCCACCATTTTTTAATGGGACTGACTATGCATACTAGAAAAAGATTATGCAAATCTTCTTAACTACATTAGATTTTGAAATCCTCAACATAATAGAAGATGGGTACTTTTTACCTATGACAGAGGATAAGAGAACCAGAGAAAGAAAATTAAAGCTAAAAGGGAGTGAACTTCTAAAGAAAGAAGTTAGTTCACTCTAAATGTAAAGGCTATGAACATCATCTATTGTACTTTAGATAGAGCTTAATTTAATAGAATTTCAGGATGCAAAACAGCTAAGTCCATTTAGGACATGTTGGAAGTCATACATAAGAAACAAGTAGAGCCAAAGATTGAAGATTAGTATGCTTGTTCATGATTATGAGCTTTTTAAAATGAAACCACATGAAAGCATAAAAGATATGTTTACTTATTTGCTAACATTACCAATGAGTTGAAAGCTATTGATAGAACTTATTCTAATGCAGATATTGTGAAAAAAATTCTAAAGAGTTTGCCAAGGAGTTAAAAAGCTAAAGTGACAGCCATCAGGGAAGCAAAGAACTTAAGGACTTTGCTACTTGAAAAGCTTCTTGAATCACTCATGATATACGAACTGCAAGGCAGAAGAAATGAGGAAAAAGATAAAGAAAAAAGAAGGAAGAATGCTACCTTAAAGAGCAGTAGAAAGGAAGAAGAAAAAGATAGAAGAAAAAAGGAATTAGATAAGGATGTGTTTCTTCTCATAGCCAAGAAAATGAAGAAATATTTCAACAAAGAAAGGCTCAAGGGAAGAAATTGGAGAAGAATAAACTATCTAAGAAAAAATAAATTTAAGAGGAACAACAAAAATGAGAAGGAAAAGGAGAAAGAAAAAGAAATCATCTGCTATGAATGTAAGAAACTAGAGCATACAAGACTTGAATACCCGCTAAAGAAAGATAGAAAGGATAAGAAGAAGAAGAAAGCAATGAAAGTCACATGGGATGGCTCATCCAGTGAAGAAAGCTTCTTCTCATCAGTAAATGAGCGTGCAAATTTCTATCTCATGGGAAAACAAAAAGATGAGGTAATTCCCTTAGCTCAAAGCTTTTCATATTATGATACATGTTCAAGTAGTGATAATGATGATCTATTGCATGATGACTTAGCTGCATTATACGAAGAACTTAGCGATGATTTTTAAGATTTATATGTAAACATAAAGAAGTAAAGAAATAGAACTCTATGCTCACTAAAGAAATTGCCAATAGACTTTCAAGGGTAGATCTAATATTTATAGACCCAAAGTCACTTGGGTACCAAAATAAACTTGTCTATTTTATATGGACATCGCGTGAAGAGCAACAAGTACAAGAAAAAGTGGTTCCTAGACAATGGTTGATCAAGACACATGATGGGAAATAAAAAATTATTTCTCTATCTAAAGAAAGAGGAAAGAAAGGATGTAATCTTTGAAGATAATAACCGAGGCAAGGTGAAAGATATTGGAAACATTAGCATAAATTTCGTTTTAATTAAAGATGTGTTGTATGTTGATGGTTTGAAATATAACTTATTTAGCATTAGCCAATTGTGTGATTATCGTTATAAAGTTGTGTTTCTTAGAAATGGATGTGAGGTGTTAGATGAGCATGCCAACAAACTATATTATGCACCTAGAAATAATGATATGTATATCATAGAACTAAAAAAATTGAATGAATCAAATGATATTTGCTTACAAGTTCTATGTGATAAGTCTTGAAAATGACATAGAAGATTAAGACATTATAGCATAGACCTAATAAGAAAATTAGTTAAACATAGTTTGCTAGATGATTTACCTAATCTTAAATTCACCAAGGACACAATGCGAAATCCTTGTCAATTAGAAAAATAAGTTAAATTTTCTTTTAAATCTAAAAATATTGTTTCCACGGAAAGACTTCTATAACTTTTGCATATGGACTTGTTTGGACTAAATAGAGTTACAACATTATATAGTAAATATTATGCATATGTAATTATAGATGGTTTTTCTATATTTACTTGGGTGTTTTTCTCAGAAAATAAGAGTGATACATTCAATACTTTTGAGATATTTTCTAAAAGGATTCAAAATAACCTTGGGTATAAACTAGAAAAAATTAAAAGTAATCAAGGTGGGGAGTTTGTAAATAAAGATTTTGAGAATCTTTATTATGAAAGTGGAAATTGTCATGCCCTGACTCTGGTGTCCACTTGTGACAATCGTCACATACCTTTATGATACATTCTC
>JAXCLQ010008332.1:0-44675 GCA_035584115.1 Cedrela odorata
AAGTTTCGCTGTAGAGTTTCCTTATTTGCTTTGGTTCTTCTTTTTGAGCTCTCTCTCTCTCTCTCTCTCTCTCTCTCCAATATCTTGTGTTCTTCTTCTCTTAAATATTGTGTGTTTTGAAAGATGATTCTAATGCCTATTTGTAGGCAAAGTTCACCCCCGTTTACATCATTGCCTACATCATCATCCATTAAGCTTTCTAATTTTTTCAATACACCCTTCTGCATCATTGCTTACATTAAACATCATTACTTACATTATAATGACACATTACATCGTTGCATACATTATAAATCATTAATGATATATGCGCTTATATAAGCATGATATAATATTTATTTCTAAAATACTCGATCTCTAAAATGCGATAGTTTCTTTGAGCAATCTCGATTCAAGTTATTCCTTCCAAAATATTTGAAGCAATGAGCTGATTTGAATAAGATTTAATTTTATAGCGATCATCTTATTGTGAATAGTTACATTTGGTGGGGTCCACATGCGGTTTTTCATCAGTTTTATCCGAAAAATAAAAAATACAAAAAGATGTAATAATTTATTTAATAATAACAAAATCAACAAGATCTAAGTTAAAATTCAAGTTTAAATAGATAAAATAACTCTATAACAATAGAATTATCAATAATCGATTTAAAATTTGTTATAGCTCATTTTCTAGTTCTCTCAGGTTCAAATATTATTTGTTTTGAGAATAACTTTAATTGATTTAAAACTCGCTTCGGTTTGGTATCTAACAGATTTCATTCAAGAACAATTCGGTTCAAAATCAAATTAGTTTTAATTTAAATTTTTTTATAAATTAATCCAACTGAGTTTATCAATTTTTTTTTCAAAAATAGTACAGTTCAGTTCAGAATCGATTAACTAATATATGTCAGTTGAAACTCGATTCAGTTTATAATTTTATTTCTTTGAAGTACCATTTGAAAAATTAGACCAATTAAAGCGCTCTTTTTCACAATTTATAGTTATCGTTGGTTTAAGAACAATTCGGTTGAGGGTAGGATTACTTTGTATGTGGTTAAGTATTTATTTTTTATTTGGTTCATGTGCGGTTTGATTGAAAATTAGAATGGTTTCAACATAGGCCCGTCTAAGACTTGACCTTAATTGGTTTTAATAGTTTTTTTGGTTTAAGTATAGTTTGGTTGATAATGAATCGATTTAGACTTGGTCAGTGTTGATTTGGTTCAGTTTCTAATATTTTTGTTTAGTATTTTTGAATCTATTTAATTAAAATATCTTCAACTCAGTTTATACTTTTCTTTGGATCAAGTATGATTTGGTTCAAATTTCTTCAATTAATAAAGGTTGATTGAAACTCAACTTGGTTTATAATTTTATTAGTTAAAGTACGATTCGATTATAGATTGAACCGGTTCAAAAACGGTTCGATGAAGGTTATGACGAGTTTGTATTTCTATTTTGTTCAATAACAATTCAATTAAGAATTATATTGATTGAAATTGATATAAGTTAAAAATGAATAAAAATCAGATTTAAATAGTGATGAAGCCAAAATATAAGTATCAAATTTTTTTAAGGATAAAAATAAAAACAATTTTATTTTAAAAGACAATTAAAAAAATCAAGCCTATTTATATTAATTTTTTTTTTCAAGTGATGTGGCTTTGTTGTTGGGTTCAAAACTTATTTTAATTCAATTTCTAATTGTATTTGGTTCAAGTGTGGTTCGTTTAAGGATCTAATCGATTCAAACTCGTATATATTTAAACTCAATCTAACTCGATTTATAATTCTCTTCGCTTTAAATATGGTTCGATTGAAGATCTGACTGATTTGAACTAGGATCAGTTGAATTTGTTTTTGGCTTAATTTGTAGTTCTTTTCAGTTCGGTTAGGGATCGAATCAGTTTAAATTTAATTTAAATTGCACTTGATTCATTGTCCTTTTCTGTTCAGGAACAGATCGATTCATAAAAAATGATTTATTTAATGTCCATTTGGTTCAATATTTTTCGATCAATTTAGTCCAGCTTAAGATTCAATTTGATTTTAAAAAAATCATTCATACTTACTTTATCCATCTCTATTGTGCTCGGGTTAGGTGGGTTGTGCTCGGGTTAGTTGTATTGTGTTCGGGTTAGGTATATTGTGCTTGAGTCAAATATATTATGCTCGGGTAAGATATATTATGCTCGGGTCAAGTATATTGTACTTAGAACTTGAAAACTTCTAAGATGATGAAACTTGAAGAAAAATCAAAATTTTCAGGGGCTTTTTGATAAGGCAAATGAGCTCTGATTTGGTATTTTAAGTACTTATTGTAGATGGTTTTCAATGTAGAACAATTTTATCTTTAACAAAATTTTCCTAAAAACAGTTCTATTTTCTAGAAAATAAGGATAACCATTGAAATGTTCAAATTGTCAAAATAATTTTCTTTCTCTTCCAAACTAGTTTTGACCCAAATCCATTTACGTACTAACTCAAATTTCAAATCCAGTTTTAGCTCTTCAAGAACAACCATTAAAGAGACTTATAATTACAAATCAAAAACTTAACCCATGCACAGTAAAACCCATTTCAAAATTTACACTAAAATGAATTCTAAGACTTTAGGATGGGTGGAATGCTTATTAAAACTTAAGAAAAATCCTTAGATTTGCTTGAATCCTTGGATTTAAAGAATCCTTAAATAGACTTTAAACCTTAACTTTCTCCCATGTCAATTCCTGCTCAAATCTTTGAAAATAAACGTTATAGCAACTTTAATATAATTTGTGTTGTTATAATCCGAAAATCAAAATAAAAGTGAAGGATTGGTGAAAGAGAGTGAGAGGAATCGTTGGAAACATAAGAGAGAAAACTAAGGAGAAGAACGTGATAAGAGGAGAGAAAAATGAAGAAAATTTTGGAGACTTAAGGTTTATATAGTGGGTAATAGAATGATGAATTTACCATTAATTAGAGAATTGAGTCTTATATTAATTGTTGACAAAAACTGAAGGTTTTGATTTGAAAGGATTCATACATCCGCTTTTCACACGCCAACTTTAAATGTTGACCCGGATCCTGTAAATCTCTATCCACGTGTATACCTTCCAGTGCACCACAAGGTAAGGAAGTTTTGGGTCCCAAAAGATTTTCTTTGTTCTCATCATAACCGCCTCCTTTTTCAAATTTTGATAATTATCTCTTTGATTTTCCCTATGACATAGCTTCCTTTCAACCCTTCACCACGTCGCTACATCATCATATCAACGGTTGTGGTTTCTCGTTCTTATAAATACTCCCTTTTCGCCTTTTATTGTCCTTATTTGGCATTTTCTTCGTTTTCAAGCCTTCTTTATAGTAACAATTGCAACAAAATTGTTATTAAGGTAGAGAAATCGAACACTAGGTTTAATCCATTTGTTATCAATACCATTGATAACAACAACAGTTAATTCGGAACAAAAAAGATTTAAAACTCTATAGTTAACTTTAGTTTTATCTTCATTGTGGACTGCAACCTTCAAACTCTGTATTCAACTTTAGTTCCATCTTCATTTTGGACTACAACCATCTTCTCATTGTAGACAATCTTGCCAAGAACAAGATTTTTCTATAAGTCTCAAACTACTGCTTTTCAATCATTTTATTTTAACAATAACTGGTAAGCTTTCACATTTCCCAACTTCTTCATTAATTTGAAATCTTTATTGTTGAGATGGGTATTTGCTAGTTTTCTTGGGTTTTAGACCATTGTAGAATATTTTCCAAGTTGTTGATCTTGAGTAGCCATTGATAATCGACTTTTCTTAATCTTGTGAATAAGAAATGAATTCTATTTTAAGTGATAACGAGGTTGCATCCAAGGGAAACAACTCAGAGAAGGAGTTGGCCATTATCTCTACTCCTCCCTCAGTTCCTGAAGTAAGGGAATAGAGGACGGCTTTTGAAGCAGATCGGTTCCATTCTATAATTATGGAATCAAACTTAGAAACCTACACCCGTTATTGCAATATCCCATAGAACATCTACCTTAAGGTCCTTGAGGTGGATGAGCTTCCTAGCTGTCCTCTTGATGGTGAAATTTCCTTTAATGAGAAATTGTTTCACCTCGGCAGACTTCCCCTTTAAAGCTATTTTGCTGGGATTTTTGAATCTTTTAGGATTGCTCCTTACCAATTAAACCTTAATAGTTGGAGAATTTTGTTGGGTCTATATGTTCTCTAGAGCAAGATCTCGAACCCAACCCCTACCATTGAAGATATCGAGTATATGTATTTGTTGAAAAAGAACCCAGTGAAAAACTTAGGATGGTACTACCTCCAGACCCGACAAGGAAAACACAATCCTATCATGGGTAATCCGTCTTATAATAACGATTAGAAAAATAAATGGTTTTTTTGTTGGTGGTGAGTGGAATTATGATAATAATGTCCGGGTGCCTAAATTGTTTGGGGACATAATCACCTAGAGTGATGAGCTAGGGCCTCATCTCAAAATTTAGAGAGGGTTGGGACGGCTAGACCCTCAGTTTCAAACCAAAGGTCATTTCTTTCTGACGGTGACTTGATTTTGTCAAGTCTTGTAAATTTTTGTATTTCCAAGGGTCACTTGACCTCGGAAAAGGCTCGAACTGGTAAGTAGTTTTCTTTCTCTATTTTTCGTCTCAGATTATGGTAATTGTCCCTTGTATGATTCTTTATTGTAGCAGGAGAAATGGCCCTAAAGAAATAGGTAAAGAATCATTTGGATGCCTTATAGAAGTTAGCTTATGCAAGAAAGTTGAAGGGGTTTTTAAGGTCTTAGAGGCTAAAGTTGGAACTTCTGCCCCTAACAGCATAACTGAGACCTCCTTTTCTAAAAGCATTCCTTCTAAAGGAATTGTGATCCAAAACAATTTACCACCTCCTTCAGCCCCCACATTGGACAAAGGAGAATGTAAGAGGAAGAAAGTTGTCATGGAGGAAGAGGAGGAGTCGAAGAAGAAAAAGGGACCGACAGTTAAGAAGACTGGTGAGAACACCCTTCAAGCCTTTCCAATGCTCGCGACTGAGGACTTCCTTAAGGAAAAAAGAGAGTTCTATGCCCACCTTATCCCTGCCATCAAAGAGTAGGTGATTTGTATTTCTCCTGAGTACCTAGATGTCTTCTTGGCTTTAAACCTTGGACAATTTTGGACTATATGCAAAAATGGCTTAGCCGTGTAAGTTGGTGATTACTTTCTTTATTTGGTAATGAATCTTCTCCCATTTGGCCCTTTGTCTAATACCTGGTTGCTTATCATGATTTGCTTAAGTCTAGCATACTATTACTGTGCAACGAGGCTCCAAAAAGAAGGTTGCCTCAAGTACAGAGGCGAGGGAAAATGCTTTATTGGTTAACCTAGCTGAAAAGGGTGAGAAGCAGCTAGCAATGGAGCTAACTCAGTTTGAAGCTGAAAAGGAACAATAGACTCAGAAAATGGAAAATCTTCGAGTTAGGGTTGCAACCATTAAGTATGCCTAGGCAGAATCAAGCAAGAGGACAAATACCCTTGAGCTTGACTTGAATTAGTCCAGGGTGGAGTGTCAGGGGCTTTGGCTAGGTTTTGAGGAGAAATGCCAGGGACTTGAGCAGAACTTGAAAGCTGAAATAAATAGGTCCAAGCTTTTGGCAACGAAACTAGAAGAAGTCGAGGGGATAGCCAATGCCACAATTGCAGATTGAGTCAATAATGGAATTGATTTGACCTGCAGAACTTTCCAAAGTTGGTACTCAGATCTAGACTTGAAATGACTATATGAGGCCTTGGAACGTGAGCCTCTATCCTCCAGTGAAGACTTATTTGATAATGCTCTTTTTAAAGTCCCCCCAGATAGCTTAAATGTTGCTCCTTCCAATTCTACTGATAACCAAGCCAACAAAAACTGAACAAATACTTCTATTTTTTTTTTTTGTAATTGAAAACATAATTCATGAACTTGAGGTTTTGTCTTTAATGGCTCATGTTGATCTTTTTGTCTTTACTTGACAGTTGTTTTCATATTTGATTTCTTCGCATAACTTACAAAAATTTTAGTTAATGCAGATGAATGACCCAAAAGAGCTGACTTGAACTAAAAAATTAAAACATAAATTTGAGTTTCACAAGTTAGTCCTGCATAACTTTGAAAATTTTTCAGTTAACATAAATAATTTGAAAGATCTGATCTGAGTAAAGCTGAGAATGTAAAACTTGAGCTCTCATAAGTCATTCTTTCGAACTTCTTTTATTTGAAATAAACGTCTTTACACAGGAACCATGTAGACCTTAGTATGTCTTAAGCTCAAGGCTTACACGAGTCCTGGATATTATTGCCCTGGTATGAAGTTGTAAACGTGCAGTCGTTTTGGGAACCATTGAACTTTTATACATCTCGAGGTCAAGCTGAAGATTTATTCGAGTTTTGGATAGTATTACCTTGAGACGAATAGGATGTGGTCATATGAGAACCATTATACTCTTGTATATTCTGAGGCCGAGCTCAGGACTTATTCGAGCTATGAATGATATTACCTGAAGATGAAGAAGACGTAGTCATCTGAGAACTATTTTACTCTTGTATTTTCTGAAACTGGGCTTAAGACTTATTCGAGTTATGAATAATATTGCCTTGAGATAAATGAGATTCTTTTCCTTTGAACTTTAAGGACCACTTCATATTTTAGTATACCCCCATTGTCAAAGATCTTGTGAACGTCAAAAAATTGTATACAAACGAGATCATTGTATTACGTTTAGGAAAAATATTTTTACAAGTCCTAGGTAATCCTTTAGGGGTAATACAACTTAAATCGTTTTGCATTCCATGACTTTTTAACCTTACTTCTATCAAGAGGCTCTAACTTATATACTTTAGGTCTTAGAATCTGAGTGACCTTATACAATCCTTCTCAGTTAGCTCAGAGAACACTTTCTTCTGGCATTCTAGTGTTCATGGTAACTTGTCTTAAGACTAAGTTTCTAATTTGGAAGGTACAACGTTGAATGTTTTTGTTGTAATACATGACTACTCTTTGCTAATAGGTCGTGGTCTTTATCATTACTCGATCTCTCTTATCTTTGAGCAGGTCTAGTTCCAAACGTATGTTTCGATTGTTCTTTACCTCATTGTAGTTGCTGATTCAGAAAGTTGGTAGACTAACCTTGATTGAAATTACTGCTTTGCACCCAAACGTTAGGAGATAAAGAGTTTCCTCTGTGGCCACTTTTATGGTTGTTCTATAAGCCTAAAGAACATCTTAAAGCTTGTCATTCCAAGCACCTTTGTTCTATAAGCCCAAAGAACATCTTGTGTTCTTTGAGTTTCTTTTTGAGTGTTTTCTTGTTCATTTTGTTTGTGATTTCTACTTGCCTATTAGCCTTTGGATAGGTACTTGTCACAAACCTGAGGTCGATCGAGAAGTCTAAGCATAAATTTCTAAAGTTTGAATTGTCGAACTACTTTCCATTGTCAACAATCAACACTTGAGGTATTCATAATCAATAAATGATGTTTTGTATGACGAAGGCTGTGATCTTCTTTTGGTGATGTTGACTAATGGTTCAGCTTTTTCCCATTTAGTAAAGTAGTCGATAGCCACTACTGCGTACTTCGTATTGGCCCGAGTAGTAGGCATTAGGCCAATGAGATCTAATCCCTATTGAGAAAATGGCCAAGGACTTGACAAAGGGGTTAATTTCTCTAGGTTATCTTAATATGTCACTATATATCTGATACTCATGACAAGTGTTTACAATTTGAGTTGCAATTTGTGAGAGAGTGGACTAGTAATATCCTTGTCTTAAGACTTTGTGTGTTAGAGAACATATTCCCCCGTGGTTTCCACATGTTCCATGATGGATTTCTTCTAGAACCTGTGCAGCTTCATTAGGTCTTAAACATCTTTGATAGGGAATATTGAATCCTTATTTGTACAGCTTCTCATCGATAATAGTGTACCTTGCGAACCTGTTTTTAATCTTTTTTACTTCATCTTTATCCTCTGGAAGCTTCCTTTCTTAGATATAAGATTTTATTTCATCTAACCAAGAATGGTAGGAATTAAACTCAGCTATAATGAGTTTGACATCACTTACTTCGATGTTTGTTTTGCTGCAAGACTTCAATCGAAACCGAGGCAGAAGTTTTTCCTTTGAATGTGGAGGCTAATTTAGCTAAGATATCAACTTTTGAGTTCTCTTATCTAGGAATTTGTTTCAATGTAACCATTTTTAGAATGTTTACGAGCTATTTTTCCTTGTCTAAATATGCTTACATGTTACTTTCACGAACCTGGAAATGCCCGTTGATTTGACAGATGATTAATTGGGAATCATGGTTAATGTTTAAGTTTGTGACCCTTTACATTTGAACTAAGTTAATTCTTACGATCAACGTCTTATACTTTTCCTCATAATTAGTTACCTTAAAGTCGAACCTTAGTGAGTACATTACTTAAGTTCCATCCATACTGACCAGAACAATCCCTCCACCCCCTAATTGCGTATTTAAGGCTCTATCAATAAAGAGGTACCACACTAAGCCTATTACGTTCTGCTCAGGTTAATCCCTTTGAACTTGATCTGAGCAGTCTTTCGTAATTTGATGGATGAAGAGATATTCAGATATTGACCTTTCTGCCACGAAGTCTACTAGGGTTTGCCCTTTTATAACCTTTCTTGGCTTATAGTAGATGTCGCACTCACTGAGCTTAATTTACTATTTACTAACCGTCTAGACAAGTCAGGTAGGTGGAGGATCTATCTCAGGGGTTTATTTGTTAGAACCATTATCTAATGAGCTTGGAAATAGGGTCGTAACTTCCTTGCCGCTACCACCAATGCTAGCGCCAACTTCTTAAGGGGAGAGTACCTTGTCTCAGCATCTAGTAATGCCTTGCTGGTATAATAAATAGGCTGATGTATTTTTTCTAAGTCTTCCTTTTCCAAAACTGAGCTCACAGAATGGTCGTTTACTGTTAAGTAAATCTATAGCATATCTCCAATCATAAGGCTTGTTAAGTGTGGTGTAGATGCAAGATATCACTTTAGCTCTTAGAAGCTATTCTCGCACTCTTCTGTCCATTTCACTTTCTTTCTGTTCCTTATGATCTAAAAGAACAAGAAACATTTATCTATAGCATTGGACACAAATCTGCTTAGCGCGACTATTTTTCTAGTCAGATTTTATAGTTCTTTGAGAATGGTTGGGGATTTAAACTTCAGTATGGCCTTTATTTTTTGCGGATTGGCCTCCATACCACATTCATTGACTATATACCCCAGAAACTTGCATGTCTAGACTCTAAACGCACATTTATTAGGATTCAATTTCATGTTATATCTCTTCAGTTAGGAAAAAGTCTCTTCCAGATGTTTTGCATGGTCTCGGGCCCTCAATGATTTAGTAATTATGTCATTAACGTAGACCTCCATGGTAAACTCAATCAAAAGCTTGAAAACTCGATTAACCAATCTTTAGAATGTAGCCATCGTATTTTTAGTCAAAAGGGCATAACTTTATAGCAATATAGCCTTTGGTTAGTTATGAATAGGATCTTCTCCTGAACTGATTTGATTATATTCGGAGAATGACCCCATGAATCTCAAAATTAATGCCTTGCCATTGGGTCTATTAGCTGGTCTATTCTAGGGAAGAGAAAACTATTTTTTGGGCATACTTTATTAAGGTCTGTGAAGTCTGCCCACATTTTCCATTTCCATTGGACTTCTTTACCTTAACCACGTTTAATACCCTTTCTTGGTAATGTACCTCTTCGATAAATTTAGATTTTATCAATTTTTCTACCTAAATACCAATTATTCAATTCTTTCTACATTAAACATTCACCGTTTCTACTTTATGGGTTTAAACTTGGGATCAATTATGAGCCGATGAGAGATTATTCGAGGATTAATTTATGGCATGTCTTCATGTGTCCATGCAAATACGTCCATGCATTACCTCAGAATATTTTTGAGAAATACTTTTTGTTCTTCGGGCAGATGTGACCTAATTGTAACCATTTTTATGGATTTTCATCGTTTAAGACTGTAGACTCCAACTCCTCAACGGGCTTTACGGCTGACGATATGCTACCCTGACTCAAGTTCCTACTTAGGCTCTTTATTATCCGCCATTGCTCTGCATTCTCATCTTTGGGCCTTAAACTTTTTTCTAAAGTATGCTTTGATATGCAGTAAAAGCTTTTTGACGAGATAGCAAAACATGATCGAGCCACTTTTTGGCTTTTTCTGACTATGTCGATTCCTTCTCCTGCCTTGAATTTTAGTTTAAGGTAATATATGCTTTCCATCACTCTTGTAAACCTAACGAAGAGTCTTTTAAGAATCATTGTATAGGGTATTTTGAGATCTACCACCTGAAACTCAACTATTGTAATTTTTTGATAGGGCTTATCTTCTATTATAATTGGTAGTTGCAACATGCCTAAGCCGTGTTTAGTTGTTCTTGCTGGTCTTAGTCTCAGGTCTTCAATACTCAAAGAATCCAGAATATTTTTGAAAATAATATCGGCTGAACTTCTTGTATCAACTAGTATTCGACTGACTTGAGGCATTCCAACTGTCAAGGATATACCAAGGCATCATTATGTGGATAATACACTCTGACCTCATCTTCATCTATGAATATACTAGGGATTGAGAAGATTTTTTGCTTTTTCTCAGCTCTTACATTTATAACATGTGCATCCGAAGTAGAATTGAGCAAATGATACTTTGAGTAGTTTTTCCTCGCTCTATTTGAGCTTCTTGCCAATGTAAACCCATCTTAGATTACCATAGTCTGATGCTTATGTGTTTCTTCTCTTCTAACCTTTTGATCTAGGGCTTCAATTCCTTCTCCATCATTTGCCATAAAATCCGCAAGGTAGTTATTCTTGACAATAACTTCGGTCTGGTCCTTAAAGTCGAAACACTCATTCATCAGATGCGTAGTTTTTTGGTGAAATTTGCAAAACTTGTTCTTTGTGCTCTTACTTGGTTTTGTTTATATCGGGCGAGGCTTCATCAACGAAGTCCCCAGCCTTTTAACATCTTGAAGAATTTGTGAGAGAGGTGCGTTCAAAGGCATGAACCTTCTCACTTCTTAGACCTATGTCACCCTTCTTATATCATCTCTTCTTGGAGAGTGTTGTCCTATCGGGGGAACATCATCCCTCCTATTTCCTGACCTGACTTGTTCTATGACTTGACTTCTCTTCTTATCAAAATCTCAAAAATTTCTCTTATCATTCTATTGTTAGATTTCAGAAAACGCGCTTTATCACGCAAGGAAAACCTCATTGTCCTTTCCTTTTTCATCTTAAGGATGACCTGATCCTCAATTCGCTCTCATCCAACAAATTCTTTCAAGTTGTTTTGTAAGTGGAAATAGACAACTTATGAATAATATACCATCCCTGGCCTACTCGTAGACCTTTTCTAAGACCTTCCAACACCAGGTGATGATGATAAGCTTCCAACTTCATCACTTCATCATGATACCTTTTGCCAAAACTTCTGATGCTTTCTCCTCCTCCCTGTTTCATCAACAACAATGTGTTTAGAGTTTTCATACTGGTAACTACTCCTTTGAACTCATTGATGAATTCCTGATACAACTGATTAAAGCTGTGGATACTATTGAGGGTCAGACTTGTAAACCATTTCATTGCTTGTGCTTCTAATTTTAATGGGAACAAACGATGCATCTGGGATTTATTCAGTCCTTGTATCATCATCATCTCCCTAAAGAAATCCATTTGGAGAGATGAATTAGTTTTTTATTTTTATTTTTTTTTGTGAACAGAGTTAGTTGGGGCATTTTGAACTTTCTGGGTAGGACAAAATCTAGGATTTTCTTGGAGAATAGAGATTTAGGATGAAATCTTGAACTGGATATCGGCTCTGCACTCCTCCTCTGGTCTCATTTATTCTGATTTTCAAAATCCTCAACTAGCCACTTGACGTAGGTTTCAATATCAACGGCTTTTTCAACATGCCATTTGTACTCTCTTCTTTGAGATTCACTTCGCTTAGTGCTCTCTCTTTCCTTTTGACGCTTTCAATTGAGGAATGTTCTCATGTCTTCCAAGCTTAAGCTTTATTCCAACCTTCGTTTGCAGCTTGTCATCAGGTTATTTGGTGAGCATAATGACTTGGGGCATGGTTCATCAATAATCTTGAAAGAAGTATTGTTGTTCTTAGGTATTGGGGGCATTTCTAGCAGGTGGTTAGAGACTTTTCCTTTTCCTTTTTCTGTGGCAGTATATCTCTTCCTGGAAGCATTCTGTTGGGAATTGACTGCATGATTTTTGGTTTGTAGGATCTTAAGAGTGCTACTCTCTACTGCTTTTGATGATGCAGCTACCTTATGTCCAAAGGAACTGCTTTGAAGCATTCTTTACATCTCCTCAATTTCCTCCACCAACATTTGGATTTGTTGGTCTTGTTCTACATGTTTTTTTTTTCGTTGTCTTTCAATCTTTAGTTTCACTGGGCGACTTCTCTGTTAGCTCCCTTGGAGGGATTCTGGTGTGAAGATGAAGCTTCTGAATAAGAGTTGTGGTTTACATCACCAAGGGGTAATCGCTGATAGTTGCGAGTCGGGTTGGCTGCAGTAATAGCTTCGAGAAAATTTCTTTTCGAATTTTATCTCACCATCGTACTTTTCCTAGTTGTATAGGTTCGAGTTGTTGCGATGACTTTTCTTGCGATCATTGTTGTTTTAGCTTTTTATTCATTTCTTACAGATGATGCCAAATGTTGATGAGGTAAAATTTCTCTTTGGAATTTTATACATTGGAACAGTCTTCTCCACTTTGTTTGATTGCTTTACCACACAAGATCACAAAAGGTGTTAGGGGTAAAGCTGGCTGTTTAGCGAAAACGCTCCTATGCTTAAGTTAGGGTTTTGCTTTTGAGTAAAAATAATGGCAGCTATTTGATAACTTAAACTCAATATCTTTTACGTGAAGAATTATTAGTTGTATTATGCGTACCTGGTTACCTTTAGCTTACTTTTTATAGGTCGCTTTGTTCTACAACCATTATGTTTTTAAAGTTCATTAGGATTCTAAAGAATTAAAGAATTATATTCCAAAACTTATTAGTATTCTGGGGATCATAGAACCATAATTCTAAATATATTGGTATTTCAGGAATTTCTAGATTTTGAGCCTTTTTTTGTAGAATAATTTTATTAGGCTACAAATCCTCCCTTATTTAGGAAAAGTCTAGAAAATGTGAACTTTACGATGGCCAGATGTAACTACTGATATTAGGTTTCAGAAATCTTATACTTTGTTTGAGACATTCTTTTTTAATAAAAATGGTCTTAGGTTTTGATGATTTACCTGTGATCCTTTGCCATATTATACTTGAGGCCTTTATTAAGAAAAAAGGCCTTGGGTTTTCATGTTTATATCCGAGACCTTTCATTGAACCTAAAAAGATTTGGGTTATGTCACATCCGAGATCTTCATTACGTCATGGTTGGAATCTCATTAACTGAGATAGGCCTTAGATTCCATCTGTCTTATGCTAATGGCTAAGGCCTTAGTACTATGTTGTATTTAGTGCACCCAAGGCTCATTGGGTTTTCTCCGTACTCTATGCCTTTCTCCCAAATCGTTTGAGGTTGCCATATGATGATGTTATGTCACAAACTGAAATAAGGACACGTGTCCAATATTTAATAATTTGTAATCACCTATGATCATGAAAATTGTCTATGATTGTGGGGGTTATAAGCAATTTAAACAATCCAAAATTGTTTCTATAGAGAATATAAATACAAGTTTCATTGAAAGACAAGGCATTCCCAAATTCTAATAAGGCTGTTATGTTGCCAAAATTTCCCCAGCATATATTAAGAGCAAAATACCCTCTTAAATAGTTTATTTATTTAACTTTATCTTGTTGCTATATTATTAACGAACACCTCATTGACTTAAATAATGAAGAATTTGCGTTGGCAACTATTGTATATAAATTTTCAACTAAAAGGCCTAAACCACAAGTAAAACTACTAAAGTGCCCAAACCCAAAAATAAGGTTACCAATGAGTTTAAGCTTATAAACAAATGCTTACAAGACTAAAGTCAAGGAAATAAAGGGTTTAAGTAAAAAAGAAGAGTTCTCTTTAATTACAAGGACTATAAACTCTTGTCGATAACTTACACTTAACTGTGTGAAGATCTCATATAAAATGAGAGTCTTCTTTAATTAGGAGGACTATGAACTCCTGCAGAAAATTTACACTTAAATGGGTGAGGATCTCATATAAAATGAAAGTTCTATTTAATTATCAGGGTTATGAACTCCTGTCAAGGATTTACACTTAAATGCATGAGAACCTCATATAAAAAGAGAGTCTTTTTTAATTACAAGGACAATGAACTCTTATCGAGAACTTACACTTAAATGTGTAATAATCTCATATAAAAGAAGAGTCTTCTTTAGTTACGAGAATTATAAACTCCTACCAAGAACTTATATTTAAATGTGTGATGATTTCATTTAAAAGAAAAGTCATATTTAATTATGAGGACTATGAAATATAGTTATATTTTTAGGGTAAGAGCCCAACCACAAAAATGAGAAATAAACAACTAAAAATCTACCAGAGGGTAAATATTCAACTATTTACGAAGGAGAAGATGATAAAAAAATTCTACATTTAGTTTGATATATGAAGAAATATACATGACATGATTTTAAAAAGTCACGAAAGGCATATGACATGATTTTAAGAAGCCACAAATGGCACATGACATTATTCTAAGAAGCCAAAAATGCCATATGACACCAACATTATGATACCTATCGAAAAAAATGCTTCAACATTAGTCAAATCAAAAGGTTAAGTATAAAAGCCCAGAATTCAACTGATGAAAGTTAAAAAAAAAAGAGAGAGGAAAAAGAAAGTAAGATTTAATTTTCGAGAGCTTCTTTCTCTAAAATATAAATTTCGGTAACTGATTTGATCGCCGGAGGGTTAATGCCGACAAATTTATCGGCACCTTTGATTTTGCTTTATGTTACATGAGAGAGAGAAAATTGCCATATCAAGGCATGACACGTGGAGAAGTGATTCACATCATCAATCTTAGTTAGTTGATAAAAAAATACATTAACAACAGTGTACTAACTTTCTTGATTTGTGTTATGATTTTAGAGTATTCCATAGAGATCAAAAGGTTGAATCGAGGACATTAAGGAGCGACCTTCTTCAAGTTAATAATAAGTCATGTCATAAAAAAAAAATTTAAATGTTAACACCTTGTAGGCAAAAAAGGGTATCAACAATAATTTTGTTATTATTAATTGGAAATTTATAACAAAAATTTTATTTTAATGTGGGAAATATAAAGTTTTTAGAGGTTCTCTCACAAATTATTTGTGAGTAACTGTTACATAAATAATATTTTTTATATTCTTAAAACATGTAGTATATAAAAAATAATATACATGAAAAACAATAACAATTTATTTTTGAAAGATTTATATTCATAATTAGTTGTTTTTTTTTCACTTTTAATTTTAAATACAGCAGTGGTACTTCTTTTAAACATATTTAATTTTAATGATGAAAATATACAAATAATTTTTAAATATTATAGAAAATTACTATAATAACTAACACAAGTTAAAATTTTAACTTTACCATATAGATTATATTTGTTTGGGAAAGGGTCTGGAAAATAGATGAAGCTTGAGGGGCCTTGTACCTACTAAGTACAACACAGGGCCTTAACCAATGTCTTACTAAAGGCAAACGAAATTAGAGGTTTATCTGAGTCTATGAGATTTTGACCATGACGTAATAAAAATATCAAGCGTGACTAGGTCTAAGACCTTCTAAGTTCAGCACAAAGTCTCAAATATAAACGTAGAATTCTAAGACCTCTCTCACCAATAAGAGTCTTGGGTGTAACATAGCAAGGATCTCGGGTGGACCAATAAAGCTTGAGGCCATTCCTATTAGAGAAAGAGGATCTCAAGTAACATGTGAAATTTCTAAGACCTCGCAACAATTACACATCATCATTATGAAGTTCAATTTCTTTCTACGCTTTTCCATAATAAGGAATTATGGTCTAGTAGGTGTATTCTGCAAAAAGGTCTTAAAATTTTGTGATTTCTGAAACACTGATGATTAAAAAGTTAAATTTTCGTGATCCCCAAAATGTTAATAAGTTTGAGATTACGATTTCTATATTCTTTAGAATCTTAATAAGTTTGAAAGGCCTAATGGCGGTAGGAAAGAGTAGCCTATAAAAAGAACTAAAGGTAACCAAGTACGCATGTGAGAACACGCATTATAACTTTTCACAAGTCTTTGTTGTCGTTGTCTCTCCAAAACACCAAAAAGCATCTGAGGGTTTTCGTAGGACACCAATTTTTATCCTTTAGATTTTTTTGTGATTTCAGGTGAACAAGTATCAAGTGATAAAGAATACTATCGCTGGTGCACAGAGTTTCAAAGAGAATTTTGTGGAAAATAGAACAAAAAGCAAAAAACAATAACAATCATGAAAAAAGTCATGGCAGCAATGCGAATTTACATAATCAGGAATCGTATGACAATAAGAAGAAATCCCTCTCAAAGCAACGGCAGCAGCAAACCCAAATAACAATTATCACCGACCACTATTTAGTGACAGAAATCATAATTCAAAAGCCTCGTCTCTGCATCAAAATCCCTCTAATTGTAGGGACAGAGAAACCGTCTAGTGGATTTAAAGATTGGCTGAAAGGGAAAGAATGCATGCAGAAAAAGACCGACAAATCCAGACTTTGGTGGAAGAAGTTGCAGAGTTAAAAAGAATGCTTTAAAACAGTTCTTTATGACATTATCAGAGGTGGTGGAAAGTAGCACCTCTAACCTCCTACGCACTAAAGATTGTAAAGTAAGTCCCCGACAAAATATTTCCAAGAGAAGGTATATTATTGTAGAAAAAGGAAAGAGAAAAGTCTCCAGCTACTTTTCAAAAAGTCCTCTAGTACCCAAAAATGACAATAATCCATTCAGGGCTATTGATGAACCTTGTCCCTAATTTCAATATTCACAAGATAATTTAGCGACAACCTGTAAATGAAGGTTATAATACAGTTCGAGTCTGGAAAACATGAGAACATTCCTTAATAAAAACCGTCAAAAGGAGTGAGAAATCTCTAAATGGAGTGAATCTCGAGGAAGAGAATGGTTAAGGAGTTAGAAAACTAGAAGGAGCGGGGTTGCATTCTAAATCTCTCTTCTCCCGAAGAATCATAGACCTTATTCTTCCTAAGAAGTTTAAGATTCCTCAAATATCTCCCTTCACGGGAAAGACTGGTCCATCCTTACACATGGATTTCTTTAGGGAGATGATGCTAATACAAGGACTAAATAAATCCCAAATGTGTCGTTTTTTTTCTATTAACATTAGAAAGACAAGTAAGGAAGTGGTTCATAAGCTTGACCCCCAATAGAATCCATGGCTTTGATAAACTATATAGGGTGTTCGTGGATGAGTTCATAAGAGCAATTATCATTGTCAAAACCCTAAGCTTATTGTTGTTGATGAAACATAGAGAAGGGTAATGCTTCAGGAACTACGTCTAGAGATATCATGACAAAGTGATGGAGTTGGGAGCTTATCATCATCCCTTGACATTAGAAGATCTAAAGAAAGGTTTATGAGTAGATTAGGGATGGTACACAGTACGAAAATCAACCATCACCACTTATGAAGTGGCTTGAAGGAAGTTACGGATTGAGTTCGAAATTGAAGACTAAGTCATCATCAAGTTGAAGGAAGAAAAGGCAATAAGGCCATTCTCACATGACAAGATGCGGCCATTGAAGTCAGATAACAAGAGGCAATGAAATGACAGGAAAAATTTTGAGACTTCAACAGAAAGAGAAGTAGAGTGCCGAAATAGATCAAAACTGGGAATAGAAGGGATGACATTCCATTGAAGGGACAATACTCTTAAAGAAAAGACGATACGAGAAGAGTGACCCAAGTCTTAGAAGCGAGGAGGTTTACGCTGTTAAATGCATCTCTCTCGCAAATTTTTAAAGAAGTCAAAAGGCGAGGGAATTTGCTGATAAAGCCTTTCCCTGTAAAAGCAAAACTGAGTGGAATCACAAAGAATAAGTTTTGCGAGTTTCACCAAAGCGTCCATTATACGATAGATGAGTACTTCAAACTCAAGGACCAGATTGAAGTCTTAGTTATAAATAACTATCTAGAAGATTTTGTGGTAGACAATAAAGGGTGGCTTGAAACCCCAAATCAAAAGGTCCGACAAGAAAAGCCGCATGAGCACCAAGTGATGGTAATCTTAAGAGGATTTACGTTGGTAAGAAATTTAAATAAGGCAAGGAAGAACTATTCTAGATATTATTTGCCAAATTCTCTTTTAGATGCTCATGTTATAAACGAAAGGGTTGAGAAAAAGCGAAGAATCGCCTCAGTTCTTATTATGTTTAGAGATAAAGATGAGGCTGGGGTACACTACCTACACGGTGATGTCTTAGTAGTAACCCTAACAGTGGGAATAACTCAAGTTAGTTGAATATTGGTGGATATAAGGAGTTTGGCTGACATCATTTTTAAGGAGACTTTGGATACCTTAGGTATTGAAGGTCTGAGGTTAAGACGGGTGAAACAGCTCTACATGACTTCAGCGAATCGTGTATCTACCTGTTAGGCATAGTGTAACTGCCAATTACAATGAGAGATAAGCCCTATTAAAAAACCACTATGGTTGAATTCCATGTGGTAGATCTCAAGATGCCTTATACAATAAGTTTTAAAAGATCTTTCCTCAAGTCTACAAAGGCAGTGAAGATTATCTATTACCCAAGACTGAAGTTTAGGGCAGTTGAAGGTATTAACATAGTTAGAAGAAGCCAAAAAGAAGCCTGATCATGCTTTGTCACCTCGTCAAATAGCTCTTATTGCATATCAAAACTTCATTTAGAAGAAAGTTTGGAGATCATATACGAGAATGTAGAGTAAGGACGGATAATAGAGAGCTTGGGTAAGAGAGCAGGTTAGGATAACATGCCGTTAGCAATGGAGACTGTAGAAGAATTGAAATCCATAATCTTGAACGAGGAGACTATATAAAAAAATGGTCAAAATTGGGTCACATCTTCCTGAAGAGCAAAAAATGTTACTTAACGACATTCTGAATAACATATGGGTGTATTTGCCTGGATGCATGTAGAAATGCTAGGAATTGATCCTCGAATAATTTATCATCGGCTCACAACTGATCTTAAGTTTAAACTTGTAAAACAAATGAGACGGGTGTTTAATGCAAAACGGAGGGAAGCAGTTCGTGTCAAAATAGACAAATTGATGAAGGCTAAATTCATCAAAGTGGTGCATTACCTAGAGTAAGTATAAAATATAGTTATGGTAAAGAATTTTAATAGAAAGTTAAGGATGTGCGTGGACTTTATGAATCTAAAGAAAACTTGTCCGAAAGACAGTTTTCTACTTTCCAGAATAGATCAGCTAGTAGACTTAACGATAGAGCTTGAGCTCTTAAACTTCATGGTTGCATTCTCAAGGTACAATAAGACCATAATGCATAAGCTAAGTTAGGAGAAAACTGCATTTGCAACTAACCTAGGGTTATATTGTTATAAAGTAATGCCATTTGGACTAAAGAATATAGGGGCTGCATTCTAGAGATTGGTTAATCGAGTTTTCATACTCTTTATCGGGTTAACCATGGAAGTCTACGTCAATAATATGATTACTAAATCACTAACGGCCTGTGACTATTCAAAACATATGGAAGAAACCTTCTCTTACCTAAGGAAAATACAGCATGAAGCTAAATCTTGAGAAATGTGTGTTTGGAGTATAAGCAGGCAAATTCCTGGGATATATGGTCAATGAGCGCAATATTGAGGGCAATCCTTATAACATAAATGCAATATTGGAGATAGGGAGACTAGCTGCAATGAATAGGTTTCTATCAAAAGTTACAGATAAATGTTTCCCGTTCTTCCAGATCATGAAGAAAAGAAAGAAGATTGAGTGGACAAAAGAATGAGAAAATAGTTTTCAGAAGTTAAAGCGGTATCTCACGCCACCACTACACCTGACAAGCCTTAGAGTCGAAGATGTGTTATATATTTACTTAGCGGTGAATGATTATTCTGTGAGCTCAGTTCTGTTGAAGGAAGATTCAGAGAAAGTTCATTAGCTCATTTGCTACACTGACAAGGTATTGCTAGATGCCGAGACAAGGTATTATCCCCCTGAGAAGCTGGCGTTAACATTGGTGATAGCAATAAGGAAGTTACGACTTTACTTTTAAGCTCATCAAGTGGTAGTTTTGACAAACTAGCCTTTGAGACAAGTTCTCCACCGACCTGATCTATCTAGCCAACTAGTAAAGTGGTCGATTGAGTTTAGCGAATACAATATCTGCTACAAGTATAAAAAAGCCATAAAAGGCAAGTCATGACAAACTTTGTGGCAGAAATATCAGTATATAAACATCTCCTCATCCACTAAATTGTGGAAGGTTCCTCAGATCAAGCTTAAAAGGAGTCTGCCTGAGCCATATGTGACAGGCTCGGTTTGGAATATCTTTATTGATGGAGTTTCAAATGCACAAGGAGGGGGAGCAAGAATTATTCTGGTAAATTCGGATGGAATTGAGGTAATATATTCGCTAATGTTTGACTTTCAGGTATAATGAAACAGAATACGAGGTGCTGATTGTTGGAATCAATCTGGCTCAGATGTTGGGGGTTGCAAGTCTGAACATTAACTTTAATTCTCAATTGATCGCATACCAAATCAATTGTCAGTTCTTGGTTCGTGAAGCCAGCATGCAAGTTTATTTAGACAAAGCCAAATAGCTCTTGAGTACCTTGAAGACGGTTATGTTGAAACAAATTCCTAGATCAGAGAGCTTAAGAGCCAGCATTCTAGTCAAATTAGCCTCTACATTCAAATAAAAGACCCTTTATCTCAGTTCATATTGAAGTCTTACAACAAAATAGCACTGAAGTGTGAAGTGATCAACTTGTTATAACCGAATTCGATTCTTGCAATTCTTGGATAGACGAGATAAAATCTTATATCCAAGAAGGAAAACTCTCGGAGGATAAGGATGAGGCAAGGAAGATTAAAAATAGGTCTGCTAGGTGCACTGTCATTGATAGGGAGTTTTGTAGAGCAACCAAGCATTTTCCTTTGTCGCCAGACCTAAGGCAACCTTCTCAATTACGCCTCGGTGCATGGTAACAGCATGTTAGACCCGAGCAGATAGATGCAAGCAACTAGAAATTAAACAGAGTGGAGAAGGTTTATTGCTAAGTAAAGTAAGTAATAGCCAACTTACATGACTGAGCTGTCACACCCTCTTCCATATATACTTTCAAATACAAAGTCATTCTTACATTTACATAACACGCTATACCATTATTACATAAGTCCTAAACATTTATAAGTATTAAGAATTCTTATACATACAAAATTAAACATATTATAACTTTCGTCACCCAACTACACTATTAATTACATATACTAAAAAATTTCTTCTACGCCTGACCATCTGTGTACGTCTCCTCTCCTCCTTCTATGTGTTATTCTCCGAAAAATAAAATTTTTGTAATAAACAGTGAGATATAATCTCAGTAACTAAATCATACAAGTTTTCACATGTCGATGCAGTACATAATATAAATGCTCAAACAGATTAATACATTTTCAAACTTTTCAATTACACAAAAATTAATTCATATTATAAATATTTTTAGAACGACTTAGTTAGTTAGTGTCACTTGCACCCACGGTGACACGGATCCAAAACATAATTACGTGTTCCGCATATAGTGGACATTTTTCATTTCAATATAATAAAAATACACATTATGCATTAAACATAATTCTTACTAACTCGCAAGTCCCGTATTTGACACGAGACTCGGTTAGGTTAGAATAAACATTAATTAACGACTAGAGCTATAAAAATGCATTTTCATTTATAAATTTCACACATTGATAACATTCCAATAACTATTTCGTAAATGCGATATCGACATACCAAAACATTAAAATTTATAATTTTCATTACAATATTAAAACATACTCAAATATCGTATAATTTCGAAAATAGTAAAATACATGTACAATTTACTTACATCCGTTTCTTATTTTCCTTGAGTACGTTTCTAGGTCAATGTCACGTACTGAAAATCAAATCAATGCAATATTTTTTTTTTCAGTTTTACGTTCATACTCGCCATTACATCCATACAATATCCATATTTCAAAAAATCTATATTTCCATATTTCTCATCAATTTCACTACTTTATTATCCCCTAAAATATTTCCATCACCATATTCACTCAATTTTAACATTATATATATATATATGTATATATATCAATTTTTGAAAAATACTTTTGGCGAAAAATTTTAGATACTAGTCGAATATCTCCATTTTTTGCCAATTCCTTTTCTAACAATACCAGACATCATCAAGTACCCAAAATCTCCAAAATTCAAACACTTTGATATCGTAATGAAATATCATAAAATAGGGCAGTTAGCACTCCTAATCATTTCATACAAACTCAACCTATCGAAAATTGCAACTAGTTCGATTTTTCGCCGAAATTCAAGCTCAATTCAACAATACATCATCTTGAGTCCATAACTACTAACAACAATTTTCTTCCATTTATTTCTCCACCATTTCAAAATTTTCACCAACTCTACCTAGTGCTGTCTACAGACCCAAATTGGCAGTTTTGAGTCAGTTCGGGCTTGGTCGAAGAACAAGAAAAGATGGAACTTGCCCGAACAGAAAAATATGACGGGTCGGTTCAGGCCGGTTCCACGGTTCAAAGGTGATGGAATTGATAATGAGCCAGGCCAGTTCTAATTATAGTTCCTGTTTCGAGTTGGTTTCGATTCCAATTTTAGACTGGTTCCAGTGCGATTTGTCATACGGTGTGATTCCAGTTAATGGAATGGGTCTGTCAGGTTAAACTTTTTTTTTTTTTAATCAATTTAATTAAAAGTAAACAAAATCTTTTATAAATTACCAAAAATTATAAAAAAATACCTATGATAGTATTAATTTTTATGAATTAATTAAAAAATACAATGATGGGGATATTTTAGTCCGAACCTCATAATTTTTTTACATTTAATATACTTTACAATAATAAATAAAGAAAAATATTATAAAGAGGGGGACATTGGGCCTTACCTCATTAATAATTTTAAATCGAAATCCTAATTACCTATAATGGGCAGTTGATTGTCGTTATTCTTCGTCTTCCTCTAGGTCTTCGTCTTCCTTTAGGTCTTCCTTTTCCTCTCCCTCATCCCATTCATAGTTAAATTCGACTGTAAGTGCCAATTATGTGTTTATAATAGGTAGAGTTAATGGTGTTTAACGGGCCAAGTTGGCCCGTGAACTAGACCAACCCAACCTGTCAAAACCCAGGCCTTGACCGGCCCAGGGTACTGTTCACCTAGGCCGGTCCGATTCAATGCATATTAAAGAACGGAAAAAAGGCTAACACATTAGTTAGGTTTGAACTTATGACCTTTTGAAGAATTGTTAAATCTTTTACCACTAAGGTGTGAATTGTATTTGTTAAGGCATTTGACATAAAATTTTAATATACAACATTTAATGCCTACTATATTTGAAAATATTAATAAATTCATAAACATATTATTTATTAAATTAAAATAAATCTAATTGTTAATGAACCTATTGAATTTTATTTAACACTATTAATATAAATTCTATTAACATTTTAATTGCTAAACATATAATAATAAAATTAGAAAAGAGTGAAATTAGAAAAACTTACCAAATTTTTTTTTCTCATTTTTCTCTCATTTTTTTTCCTTCCTTCTTTTTCTTTTCTTCTCTTCTTCCCCCTTTCTCCCTCACGGTTTCTCTTCTTTCTTATTTTTTTTCCCTTTTCTCTTTCCTACTTACACGTGAACTATTCCTTCTCTTTTTCCAATTCAAAATGTTAAATAAGTGAATTTTAATTAATTACATAAATGGATGGCTTGGATTAACTCAAATAAATCCAAGGGACTATATTAAACCTCCTATTTTTTCACTTAATTTGACCCATATTCATCTATATCCAAAACTATAAAATATGGCCAAGATGGTGCCAAATGGATTGATGAGATTAAAGCAAATAGGTGGCCAAGATTTCATGATAATTTAAATGGGCCAAATTTAAGTTTGGGCCTAATTATTCGTTAAGATTAAATGATACATAAATGAGCTTAATTTATGTTTGGGCCTAACTATTCATTACCCAAAATTAGAATTTAACTTAAGCACTATTTCTTAGCCCGAAGTTCAAATATAACCCAAATTTCATGAAATTAAATCTAGGCCTAAACAAATAACACCATTTTGAGTCTAAAAATCCAATTATTTACCCAAAACCGTAAATTATATAAAATTATAATTAAACAATTACATCAAATTATACAATTGAATTTCTTAAATATTGCGAGTGTTACATGAGTCATCTCTGCATGTAATCTAAAATTCTCTAGAGCAAAATAGCCGAGAGGACCTCTGAGTACTCAGGAGGAATGCAGATCGTCTGTTTATTAATCGCAGGGATAAGATGGGTGTAAAACTCCTTTTTCTCCTCAGGGAGGTCTTCAGCAGTTAGCAGGGGGATGGCCCGAGAAGTACCGCTCTCACCAGCCTCCTTGGTTGGTGTCTCTTTCTTCCTCCTTGGTTCCTCTTATTCTTTAGTGCCCGTTTCATCCTTTTTGCTTTTTCTCTTGTCTAATGTGGGGGTAGGAAGAGGTGGTATATCGCCTTGAATCACAACTCCTCTAAAAGAAAGAAGAGGAACACATTTGAGAGCAGAGGTACCAACAATGCCTTTGGGGGTAAAAGTCTCAGCTCCTTAGGGCCTTGGGAACCCTTTTAGCTTTCTTGCCCCAAGCCAATTTCTTCAAGGCATCCATAGGGTTTTTTACTGTTTACTTTGGGGCCATCTTTGTTGCTACAGAAAGAAATCATACGAGGGCTAATTATCATAATCTGAGATGAAATATAGGGGAAAGAAATCACTTACTGGTTCGAGCCTTTTCCAAGGACAAATGACTCTTGGAGATACAAAAATTAATAAGACCCGAGAAGATCGGGTCAACATACAAAAGAATAGATCTTTGGTTAGACTCTAATAATTTAGCCATCTCAACCCTCCTTAGGCTCTGAGCTGGGAGTTCTAGCTCATCACTTCAAGTGATTACATCCCTAAATAGCTTTAGCGTCTAGACATTGTTGTCGGAATTCCATTCACCACTGATAAAAAAATCACTTATTCTTCCAATCTTATTACATGATGGATTATTTGTGATGGGATTGCGTTTTTCAGATCGGGTCTAGAGATAGTACTGCTCATGATTTTTTGTTGGGTTTTTTTTTAACAAGTACATATATTTAATTTTCTTAATTGTGGGAGTAGAATATGAGAATCTTACTTCAAAGGACATATAGACCAGATAAATTTCTCCAACTGTTGAGGTTCAGTTGGTAGGGAGCAATCTTAAATGCTCAAAAATCCTAGTAAAATAGTTTTGAAGGGGAATTTTGACCCTAAAGTGAAATAGTTTTTCATTAAAGGAAATTTCACCGTAAGGAGGACAACTTGGAAGTTCATTCGCCTCAGGGACCCTAAGATAAATGTCATCTAGGAAATTATAATAACAGGTGTAGATTTTTAAGTCTAATTCCATGGTTGTGGAATGGAACAAATCTGCTTCAAAAGTTATCCTCTATTCCCTTGTTTCAGGAACTGGGGAGGGAGCAGAGATGATGGCCAGTTTCTCCTCAGAGTTGTTTCTTCTTGGGAACAATCTTGTTAGCACTTGAAATAAAATTCATTTTTGTTCATAAGATTGGGAAAAATAAGTTATCAAGGGCTACTTAGGATCATCAACAACTCAAAAAAATTTTGTAATGGTTTGAAACCCTAGAAAACTATCTAATGTTCATCTCAATAATAAAAATTCCAAGTTAATAAAAGGAGTTTGGGGGATGCAAAAAGCTTACCAGTTTTTGTTGAAATAAAAAGGTAGTTTGAACGAAAAACGATTGTTTAGGACTTGTAGAAAAATCTAATTCTTGGCAAGACTGTCTACAATGAGAAAAATATTGCAGTCCAAAATGAAGACGGTTTTAACGAAATGAGAAGAGGGTTACAATCTAGAATGAAGACGAAATTAAAGTTGAATACAGAGTTCAAAATCTTTTTCATTCCGAATTAACTATCGTCGTTCTCAATAGTGTTGGTAGCAAATGGATTAAACCTGGTTCTTGATTTCTCTACCTTGACTATACTTTTGTTACAATTGTTAATTTAAAGAGGACTTAGATACAAAAGAAAATGCAAATAAAGGCAATAAGAGGTGAGAAAAAGTTATTTACAAGAGCAAAGAACCCAACCGTTAATATATTGATGTGGAGAAGGGGTGAGAGGAATCCACGTTAGAACAAGAATGAAAGAGATAATCATCGGAATATGAAAAGGAGGCGAACATGATAAGGATAAGAAAGATCTATAAGGACCTGAAATGTTTTTGCCTTTTGGTCCACTTGAAGACAAACACGTGGATGGAGATTTACAGGATTTGGATTAACATTTAAAGTTTGCATGTGAAAATTTGATATATGAGTCCTTTCAAGTCGAGACCTTTAGTTTTTGTCAACAATTAATTCTTGATTAAAAACTGAGGCGTTTGATGTCTAGGAAAAGGTTTGGAGAATAGATGGAGCCCAAGGGGCCTTAGCCAATGTCTCACTAAAGACAAATAAAATATGAGGCCTATCAGAACTTGACCATGATGTAATAAAAATCTCAAGCGTAACAAGGTCTGAGGCCTCCTAAATTCAGCAAAAAGTCTCGAATTCGCTTACCAATAAGGGTCTCGGGTGTAACATGGTAAGGACTTTAGGTGGACCAATAGAGCCTGAGGCCATTTTTATTAGAGAAAAAAGTGTCTTAGGTAAAATGTGAAATTTTTGAGACCTCTTGACAATTACGCACCGTCATCATGAAGTTCAATTTCTTTTTGGACTTTTCTATAATAATGATTTGTGGCCTAGTAAATGTATTTTGTAAATAGTGCTCAAAATCTCATAATTTTTAGAACACCGATGCTTATAAAATTAAGTTTTCGTAATCCTCAAAATGTTAATAAGTTTGAGAAACCTAATGGCGGTAAGAATGAGCAGCCTATAAAGGTAACTAAAGGTAACCAGGTACGCATATGAGAATACACATTATAACTTTACACAAGTCTTTGTTGTCGTTTTTTTCTCTCTAAAACACCAAAAAAACAAAACTCTCCCTTAAAAATTGAAGGATTTTTGCTGAACCACTAGTTTTTACCCTGTATATCTTTTATGATTTAAGGTGAAATAACAATTGACCAAGTAAAGAAGATTATCGTTAGTGTGCAAAGTTCCAAAGAGAATTTTGCTGCATCAACAATATTATTATTTTTATTAAAAATAAGTAAATAAAACTTTAATTTATATATAAATTTTAGGGGTACACTATAAGATTTTTTTAATAATAATTTTAAATAATTAAGTTTTTTAAATAAATTTCTTAAATAGTTAAATTCAAAATTTTTAATTTTTGTCTTGAAGAAAGCTATTTAGTCGCATATTAAGTGAATTCAATTAATTAATTAGTTTACAACGAGATAGCCTAATTGGCTCTTAACGTGAAAGTAAGATATTAAAGAATAAAGTTAAAATTTTTTTAATAAATTATTGTGGTTGTAAGGTGGGATTATGATTTATGAGACTTTAAAAAAAAATTATATTTTTTCCTAATAAACTAGTGTCAGATAAAGTGGAAATACAATGCGTGAAATTTAAAAAAAATACCAAATTTTAAATAACCACATTTTTTTCATAAATGAAGGGAGAAATAATAAGTTCCAGTGAAAAAAATACAAGGTAATCATGTTATATATTGCATAAAAATGTACAATATTATTTTTAAAAAATTTAAATAAACTCATCTTCTAACAAATAACAAATGAACAGGAAAAAAATACGAAGTTCGAGGGAATAAAAAATAATTATTTTATATTTTCATCATGATTGTATTAAATACTGCTAAATACATGCATATTTTTTTTAAATTAAAGTTGACTATTTTATCCAATTGAACTTCAACTAAAGAAATGTATAAAAAAATTATTGAAAGTATTAAGTAGGACAATTCTAACACGTCATTATAATGACATGACGAGACTATCTAATTATTATATATAAAAAAAAATTATAGTTTAATAATAAATAAATAAATAAAAACTTAAGAAAAGAAAATTTTTAATTTATTTTCTTATCTAATTTATTTATTTATTTAAACATTTTTTATTTATTATTAATTCATAATTTTCTAACTTATTATTGTTTTACATAACACCCTCTTGATTACAATATTAAATGTGATGGGTAAAGAGAAAGTTTAATTTTTTTAAAAAATAAAAATTTCATAAATGTAAGTTTTCTCTTCTTCTAAATCACTTGTCCAGTTTTTAAAAAATATTAATGAATACTCAGTAAATAGTAAATAAATAAGGAAAAGTCTTAACTCATTGATCATGGATGGTGACATGTATAGCATTTAATGAAAGATTTTCTACAAAGACGGTGGTAAATTGAAGTATTGGCTCGTGGGAAAGGTCTAATAAAGATACCAGAAAACTTTTAATTAAGTCTTAATTGTGTGACAGCCATTACCATTCTAAATTCCATTAAAACTATTTTCTCATCTGGGCTTTACTTGCATTTTTGTCTTTATTCTTTTTTTTTCTAGAGCTTTAACACCCTACACTATCACAATGGCGTTATTTATTTATTGTTATTTTTAAAGAAAAATATGCATTGCCGACTGTCTTTTTCCTGTTTAATGGTGGAATGCAAGAAACACTAGAGAAAGAAGGTTCTATTACTTTCTTCTTAGAAAGATTTGTACAAGTCAATTATGGAAAATACTTATCTCCTTCTACCAGTCCCAGTCCCAGTTGGTTGCAAACATAAGGTCAATATGGAATTAGTCATGATTATGATGTTATGTATATTACATATGTTTGAGCTAATTATGCATCCCAAAACTTTGCCAAATTATCTTATTTTGCGTTGGCTATACATCCAATTGAACATAATTGATGTAGAAGATCTACGTGTACTTGTAAATTATAAATAAGATGCAGAAGCTAGATAGATATACAAAAATAAAGTGCATGAATATTAAGATATTTGACTCAACAATTGGGAGAATTTGAAGTTTAATTAACTTCCATGTTTTCAATTAATCACAAGGAATAAAAACAATATTTGAAATTCGACAATCCAAGCCTCTCCAAATTCTTTCTGGACTTTTCAACTCATCATCAAAATGAATGTTCAGAGAGTTTCCATAGTGATTTCATTTCTGCTGCATTTGTTTAATTAGAACACCCTGTCTTCTTCTGAATTGGCAGTAAGTATATATGTTTTTTTTTTAAATCTTCCAGTTATCAGTTAAGATATTTTTCTGGGTTAACCCTTTTAAACCATTGCTGACAAGAAAACTGCAGCATTTCTAGGTTTGTTGTTGCAAATCAATATCCCCTCTCCCTAAAAATGGTTCAAGTTTAATTTCTTGGTTCTTTCAATTCTTCAGAAAAATTCCCCCTTACGAACAGTAGTTTATTAGTCTACATTTCTTAATATGTCTTGTCTTCCCCTTTCAAGTTAAATGTCGACATAAGGAACATTTCATCTTTACATAAACACCTCGAGAGAGGGAATCGTCATGAAATTAACTTGAGGAAAAAAAAAAAAGCTTTGAGCTTTATTGCTATGGAAGACTGTTTCAAAATAGGTAGGTCCAAGATTGCATACACACCGAGGAAATTAAACTAAATCAAATGAATATACAGATAGGTGGGCTATACCTAGAAGACCATTTCCTTATTGTGCGTTGAAAAAAGTTGCACTTTTTGTTTCTCCAGCACATTAGTATGCAACAAACACAGTGAAAAAATTAATAAACATGCAAATCTAAACTCTGAAAAATCAACAACCATTTTTTTTATGTCCATCTTTTGACTTTCATCCCTTCATCTCGAGTCAAGTCAGCCTTCATTTTCTTTGGGAACCATATATATATATATATATATATATAGCATATTCACAAGAGATCACCAAATGCTCATGCTAATGCTAATGCATGAACATAGCTGATCTCTTGTGAATATGGTACAATATTTGTATTATTATATGTTTGAAAAGGAAAACAGACAGGCAATAAGGTCTGATTTTGTGATGCAATTGACATGACAGTGAGCTTGAATCTTTCCTGTAAATCAGTACTAGTACCACGTATCTCTGCCGTGCCTTTGATAATTTTATAATTTTGGTCCCAAATGGCATATGGGTCATCGCTTGATTATATATATTGGATTAGCCCAAGGCTAAAGCAATCTATTATCGTTGTAATTATTTGAAACCTTTCTTTAAATTATATTATAATGCTTGTGGTAAATCCAAGTCTTTGGTTTTCTTCAGTGCTTTCTCGTCGTAGTTTTCTTCATGTTTGGCCATTTTGGTCACCAACCATAACAGATTTACCCTCTACACATTTCCACATCACAGTACTAGGCCTTAACTTTCCTTTCTAGATTATTCTTACTTTCAAACCGAAATTATTACAAGAATTATTATAAGTTTGCATCGACTAAAAATCATCAAAATTTTAATAATAATAATAATAATAATAACCGTCTTGATATTTTACCTAGTTAAAATAACTAATACAAGTGCTTCTTTTGATTGGGATCAAATCTTTATCGTGAAAAAAATATTTTAATAAAAATTCTCCTATTATTTTAAAATATCTTATAATATATATATAAAAAAGGAGATGCTACTTTATCTAGATCAAAATCTCAATAATATTTACTTATTTTTATGATTAATTATGATATAATGTGCAGTGTTATATTATTAATTTATAACGCACAATATTATAAATACAATAATATTAAAATATTATTCTAATGATACTTAAGTGACTAAGATCATATATTAGGGCTATTGTATTCCGACTAATTTTTCAATATTACTAAATAATTTATTCCATAAATTCTTTTTCATGATCTTCCCTATTGAGGTCTATGGTGTACTGCATAGAGATGCCATTCTACATTTAGGCTTTATTAAGCAGCCAAGATACAGAAGAACCATTCCAATAGCTGATGTTTGATGATATATATTTTCTCATAGGATCTATATTGGGTCCATCAAATGAACGATCATGATCATGATCCATTTGATAATATTCCATAGCAGACGTTGATCATAATAAGAGAGAGAGAGATGGAGTCAAGGTAGACGGCGGGTTAGAGCAAAATAGATGTTGTAGATTCTATACTATGAAGGACAATGAGAAAAAACTTGGTCTCCTCGGCTGGCATTTCTAATTTCCCCATTATTCTATATATAAAGTTACCATCTTTTTCTCATTTTACTTTTTGAAATCCTGTGACCGTTCTTTGTCTCTTCTTCTCCAGCTATTATACTCTCTTTCTCTCTTTCTTTCTTATATATAATTGCATTATCATGTTCATTATTATCAAGGAAAAATAAAAAGAGAAGAACTTTTAACACAGACAAAACATGGGGAGAGCTCCTTGCTGTGACAAAGCCAATGTGAAGAAAGGCCCATGGTCACCTGAGGAAGATGCCAAACTCAAAGCTTATATTCAGCAGCATGGCACCGGCGGCAACTGGATAGCCTTGCCGCAGAAGATAGGTAATTAATTAATTAACAACGTAAACAAATTTAATTAAACCTTCTATCTCTACTTCTAAACTAATTATACTTAATATTTTCTTGATTAACATAATCTTATGCTAATATTGTATGTTTCAGGGCTCAAGAGATGTGGCAAGAGCTGTCGGCTTCGATGGCTAAATTATCTGCGGCCTAACATTAAGCATGGAGGTTTCTCTGAAGAAGAAGATAACATTATTTGCAGCCTCTACATAAGTATAGGAAGCAGGTAAACTACTAATTAAGCTTTCTTTCAATAATAAATTCACTGATTATTTATGGCCTTAAGTGATTAATAGAAGTGTTATTTTGCGTTTGCATAGGTGGTCTATAATTGCTGCTCAGTTACCGGGAAGAACAGATAATGATATTAAGAACCACTGGAACACAAGGCTAAAGAAGAAGGTCTTAGGCAAACAGTGCAAAGAACAACAGAACCGACGAGCTGGCTGTCTCAAGCAAGAGATGAAAAGAGAAAGTGAGAGTTTAATGGTTCCAGGGTTCATGAACCAAAGCCCCTACTGGCCAGAGCTCCCTGTTGTCACACCACAGGCACAGGTGAATCCACAACAATTAGACTATCATTTCAAGGACGAGGAATCCTTTAGGAACCTGCTGATCAAGCTAGGAGGAAGACTTTCTGATGATCAACCATCAATCACAACCACTGCAACTAGTGTTCAATACCCTTTTGATATTTCTCCCTCCCAAAATCAATTATATAATGATACAATGAGTTTGCTTGCTTCATCATCGTCCATGAATAATAGTACTGGTTCTCAATTACCAAACACCGAATTTAGTGCCGGTCCAACTGTGTCTCAAGGCCTGGAAAACTTTCCGGTCGAGCTAAGTGATCAATTCTCCTACAGCAATCAACAACAGTTAGATGAATTGGAGAGATTCTATGGAATGAATGTGGTCAATGGCAACACTGCGACTACTTCTGCAGAAAGTAACAGTTGGGAAGATATGAGCTCTTTCGTATATCCTACAATTCCTTCTGAATATGAAACTTATCAACAAAGCATGCCGCAGAATTCTACCTTTGAAGAGCGAAGGTACTTTGGCCATCAATAACAGCACAGTGCATGGGTGTAAATCTGTGTTACTAGGATATTTGGGACCGGAATTTCAGAAATTCCTGTTGAATTTGTCAGGATATTTGTTGTGCACTTGCAATTTCGTTATAACCATTTCTTTCTTACAATTGATTGGTGTTTAAGCAGTTTTCTCTTTTTGATTCTCTTTTACTATAGTGGTTGGATTGAATTGGTTAGCTTTGATGCTGAATGGGGAATCTTAGAACTTTGAAATCCTAAATATGACAGTATTTCAGTAAATTTAGTCAGGTATATTTTACTTACAGCAAGAACTTTTGAGTAGATTCATGTTTTGATATGTTTGTTAATTGCCGGATCCTCTTGTTCAGTTTTGTTTAAGAACTTTGTCGTTGATATTTTCTAATCACAATGCAAACAGTAACGTTTCCAATCCCTTGTTTAAAACATGAAAACTTTCCCAAAGACCATGATAAGGCAATAGTAAAATTGGAAAGCTGCTTTGACGTTTTGGCTACAACCTGCTCGGCTCTAGCGAATTGGGCATCGAATGGTGGCCTCATTTGTTTGTTGTTATCTTCATGTCTGCAATAGCAGCAACAGTTATGAAAGCACATGAATCAGTCCGTCTCGTGTAGTTCCAATTAGAATGAGAAGAATTTTGAGTGCTTTCTGGCTTTTGCCCTTATTGATTTTTATACATATGGTAAAGTAATTAAGGCTTGTACTTGTTCAAGTATAAGCTTTTTCAGTGTTATCGATTTTCCCATCTAAATCAAATTCAGAACTACAGTTCATTATATTTGGGTTAACGCCTTTTACAAAAGCAAATGAAGAGGCTCACAAAGTATAGATAAAAAGTACTTGTATAAAACTGAGGAATTAATTTACAACTTTCAAGATAACCAAAGTTATTTTATTAATTGTTAGCGCAAATAAAAAAAGCAGATGGTTTACATAAACATCAATCTCTTACCTTTTGGATATCAACAGTAGAAGTTCAAGATTCCTATAATTAAGTTTATGTAATCTAAATAGTCTTTCTTAAGAAGGTTAAAGTATAAAAAATGCTATGTTCATTGTGTTACTAAAAAAACTTAAAAATTCAGTAAATGAAGAATTGATGAATGTTTCTATTATTGATTTTTTGCAATGCTCATATGGTTATAATGAAGAATGCTTTCTTGTACATATACACTAGATGAATTGGGAAACAAAAAAAAGTAGTTAAAATGCAAAATGTATAGCTGAAAAGTTTGGTTAATTCATAACCATTTGATCAAGTTTGTTGCAATAGAAAGGTATTTATGCTTTTTGACTTCTACAATAGCTGTTGGTGTATTATGTCAATGTTAACTCATCCTCTAGGACATTTGAAGCTCTTCACTACATATGTTAATGTTGCAGGTGACACATTATCTTCATCCTCCTTGTCACGCTTTATGTCATTCCTCTTCAAGTCATTCCGAACACCCCTTTCAAGCTCAAGGTTATGAGAAGCTTTGAGCTTATTTTAAAATAGACAAACTTTTTGTAGGATAGAGGTTTGGTTAGGTTGTCAGTAATTTAATCCTCAATTAGAGTGCATCGAATTTTCAGCTCTTCAACAGTCACCTTGTCTCTCATATGGTGTAAGTTGATTTCTATGTGTTTAGTTCTTGCATGGATGACATGATTTGTGGCAATAGCAGCAGCACTTACGCTGTTACTTCGTATTATTAGTGTGTTGGTGATTTGAACTTGAAATTTATTAAGGATTGAAGTTATCCATGTTATCTCTTCTAAAGTATGAGCTAATGTTCTACATTCTAACTCAGCATTAGACCTGACTACCACATATTGTTTCTTAGAGCTCTATGACTCCAAGTTTTCTCCAATATAGACATATTATTCACTTACTGATCTTCTCTTATCAATATGACATCCCAATCTGCATTATAGAAACCTACTAGATATAAGCTTGATCCTTTATGAAATTCATGTTCTTAGTTGATTGTTCCATTTAGATATCTCAAAACTCTCTTACATGATATCTAGTGTGAGACCATTGGATTTGCTATAAACTAACCCAATTTACTTACTGCAAATGAGAGATTAGGCTAAGTAAGAGTTACATACTGAAAGCATCCAATGATACTTTTATACATAGTATGATTTGGAAGAGATGATCCCTCGTCCTTTGTTAGTTTGGTTTCCAGGCTGATAGAAGTGTCTACTTCTGCACAACAAGTCTAGCCTTGAACTTCAATACACTTTCATCTAGTTTCTCTTTCACTTTATACACCCATTTGTTTTTTATAAGCTTAAGTATGATCTATAAGGGACAAGGAACCATGTCTCATTTCTTACTTGGGCATCATACTTATCAAGCTTAACTTGCCTTCATTTTAAGCCACTTAAGGTTGTTGTTGTGGTTTCTAGTATGGTAATGTGTTGATTGGCAATGTAGGTTCTTGGTTTAAAAATTCCACTTTTACTTTTGGTGATCATAGGTTGTGTTGGATTGATCTATTTTGGGAGTGTGTTTAGAGGTTGAATTTCTTGGGCTGAGTCATCTTCCAAGTTTAGATTTTTTTTCATATGTGTTTAGTGTGAATTATGTGTTAATTTTATGGATTTGTAGATTGTGTATGATCAAAATTGTCATAAGAATAAGAGAAGATACATGTTATTGCTACTAAAGTTGGAAAAGAAGTTTCCCTACAAGTTGTTGCACCTGAATTAGATTTTGTGTGGCTGTAAGATATTAAGAAGGACTATATTACAACTAAGGTGTTTTCCCTAGTGATTCTTGGTTTCGTGTTTGAGAATTTCATGTCATCATTGAAGGGACATGATTATTCATTGATTTTAACATGCCTAGTTATGTAAGTTCTTCCAATATGGTAAAGACAATAATAACCCTTGTGGAAAGCACTCAGACCTAGCTTGACACATTTTGAGGTATAAATGTCTAGTTTGTGTCTATTACATGGTCTTAGAAATGGATAACATTCACATCCAAATATCCTAATCATTGAAAGATCAAGTTTTCTGCCATATAGTTTTTCAAATGGGGTTTGCTTTATAGTTTTAGAGGTGATTATGTTTATCAAGTGTGTGGTAGTGCTAAAAGATTCATACCATAATTTTAATGGCATGCCAACTTATGCAAGTAAAATTATTCTTACTTTTTTTTTTTATGTGTTTATGCCTTTTTTCTGATTTTTCATTTTGGTGGTGAGTGTATAGACATAAATATCTCAGTTTTATTCCTTCCAGTTTTAGGTAGGTTTTAAAAGTTTGTATTTTCCTCCCATTTCACACTGAAACACCTTGATTGTTTTGTCAAGGAATTTCTCCACTTAAATTTTGAATGTGACAAAGGTAGAGAAAGATTCTTATTTCTGGTTAGGGAATATACCCAAGTGAAATTTGAGTAGTCATCAACATTTATTATGTAGTATCTAAAACCTTGATTTGATGTCAATGGAGCATGCCTTCAAAGGTCTGAATGAATTAGTTCTAGTTATGAAGGTTTTCATTTTTGAGCTCTTGAATTAGATTTATAAGTTTTACCAACTTGACAGGCATTACAAAATTCTAAAAAAATATTTTCCATTGATTTTAGGAACATTAAAAATTGACAAGATTTTCTTAAAAGCTATTACATGTGGATGCCCTAGCCTTCTATGCCAAGTATCTAAATCTTTTTTGACTCTTTAAGTTTTTATCACTTGAATTTAAAGCATTTGACATAACTGACAACATTGATTCTAGTTTCTTATATCTTATAACATTAAAACTTGATTCTAAGTATTTATTTGAAGAAGACGCTTATGTAGGGCATGGTAATAACTACTTGTAAAGACCATTCTTAGCCATTTCTTGAGCAGAATTGTCCCCTATTCTTTATCCTTAACCATGCACATATTTTCACAAAAAAATAATAATAACATTATTATCTTGTGTAAAGGTTAAAATGCTAATAAGGTTCTTAGTGATTTTTGGAATATACTGTTAGTGTTAATGAGGTGAAATTAAATATTTAAAGTTTATGCCATTTAATCTGTAACGACCCCGGCCTCTTGAACCTTCTTGTGCCCAGCCACTAGAGTTTATGCCGTTACAGCCCAGTGTCCCTCACGAGCCTACTGAGCAAGAATTTGTCCCTTGGCCCTTTAAACACCACAGGCTTGGCTACCGAGATATTTGTTCCTTCCCTGAAAGAAAGTTCGCCTCCCCCACATTTCGAACCTAAGACCTCCCCTTTAAGGAGTAATTCCTATGAAGTGAGTACCAATTGTGGCCCCTTTTTATGTAACAACCCGGCCCTCAACCTGGTTACCGCCAGCTCTCAGCCGACCAAAGTTTGGACTACTGAGTTACCACGTTACAGCCCAATGTCCCTCACGGCCCACTGAGCAGGAATTTATCTCCTTTGGGTTCTCTACCCACAAGGATTTGTTCTTTCCTAAATACCTTTAGAAAGTTCACCTCCCTCACCTCTTGAATCCAAGACCTCCACTTTAAAGAGTAATTCTTAGGAAAATGAGTACAAATTGTTCTAATCTAGAGAGGACAAATTCTTACTCAGTAGGCCCGTGAGGAACATTAGGCTGTAACAAGTAACTCGATAGTCTAGGCTTGGGTTAGCAGGGAGCCGGCGGTAACCAAGTTGAAGGCCGGGGCATTACATAATCATACTTTTAATAATTATTTTCATAAAATTAATCAATAATACATACAATTAAGGTAAAAATTAACTTAGAGATGAAGAGAAAAACCTTAAAATTACAAGATATTTAAAAAATTAAATCCACTTATGCTACCCCTTACCTTGATCATAAGAGAGAATGTGAGCTTTTAATTTTAATCTTTGATAATTCATCAAAAATTAATCAAAATTGGACATAGCCATACACACACATACACACACATATATATATATATATATATTTTTTTTTCTCATTTACTAAAGTGTCATTAGTCTTTTAATCAAAGACAAATAAGTCCCAAAACTTATCTAACAAGTTTTTCAATAGTAAATATAAAATATCATTTAGGCTCTCATATCTTAAAAAATTATAAATTGACCCCAAATTTGGTCAATTTATTTTAATTTCATTTGTAATTCTAAATAATAATAAAATATTATAACTTACTTTAAGTCACATACGAGTCATTAAACATAATTCTCAAATTATTAAACTATTTAACGAGTAAACCATTTACAGTTTTTGGCCTACTATTATCTCCGAGAGTGTTAGTTCTCTTGCGAATGTTTAATCTCTCTCATAGTAAGGAAGAATACAAGTTATTGGTTATGACCTCTTGGGTTTACTATAGAGTTAGCTGTGAACCGAAATCGATCTTATCAAACTCGTTTCGAACTATTCAGATACTCAACGACTATGATTAACGTCTAGCAATATGTTATAGTCCCTAAACCGCAATGAAGAAACTTTTCATCGAACCTTTTATGATTAATTATACATTCCGTGTGGATAATCTCCTTACGTTCATATGCGGATAATCATATGACATGTATATTTTGACCAAAGACTTTGTTTTCAGCAGTTTACTAATATCTGTTTGAGAACTCGAATTTGGACCGAGTTAACGGAATCTCAAAATCCTTTGTATCAAGTTAACGAATTTCATATGACAATCATTTACATCTCAATATAAACGACACATAACTAAACCAGCTTGTATGTATAAGACATGATTAGTCTCGCATTTATACACCATATAAACCATGTGCATCTATATCGATTAACAACTATGATTTCTCAGGTTTAAGGAGTAGTTAATATACTAGTATAATTATATAATGCATGACTATCATGTCACCCGCACTAATATCATCTCATGATATTCATCTGAGACATTCAGTGTGCCTACTGTGCGACATCGATGCCCATTCGATATTTGTGTATGTAGAAAACTATTTAGATAATCTAATTATCTTGAATAATTCATTTGCATATTCTATCATTAGTATGTATAGATAGAAGAAGCAGCATACACACAAGAATTGAAACAATTTCTTTTATTAATAAATATGTACAATACATATTACAATAGTAATTTAATACAACCCAAAACCGACAACACGAATGGTTTTAGGGCATACAACACTAATAAACTCCCACTTGCACTAAAGCCATTCGTTGTAGTATCTAATACCTATCTTCTCAAGATGTTGGTCCAGTTGCTTTAGTGTCATCGCTTTAGTGAGAGAGTCAGCGATGTTATATGCTGAAGATGCCTTCCCGATTAAAATCTCTCCAACACCAACAAGTTCTCTCAAAATATGATATTTACGCTGAATATATTTTGATTTCTGGTGTACTCTTGGTTTCTTAGCTTGTACAATAGCACCTGTATTATCACATAATACACTTATCGAATAAGCCATGCTAGGAACAACACCTAGTTCAGATACGAACTTGCATATCCAAACTACTTCTTTAGCTGCTTCTGAAGCAGCAACATATTCAACTTTTATAGTGGAGTTAGTTGTTGTCGTTTGCTTGAAACTTTTCCAACCAACAATACCTCCATTACATAAAAAGATGAAACCAGATATAGAATTTCTATTATCTATATTTGACTGAAAATTGGAATCTGAGTACCCATGAATATTCAATTCTTTAGATCCATAACTCAGAATCAAATCCTTAGTCCTTCTCAAGTACTTAAGAATTGTTTTCACTGCTGACCAGTATTTCTCTCCGGGATTCGTCTGATATCTGCTAATAATACTTACTGCATAGGCTATATCAGGTCTAGTATATAATATAGCATACATCAAGCTACCAATAGCTGATTTATATAGGACGCTACACATCCGTTGCCACTCTTTATCAGTCTTTAGACCCATATTTTTAGAAAGATAAAGATTGTGATTGAAGGGCAAGAAACCTCTCTTAGAGTTCTCTATGCTGAACTTCTTTAGCATCTTTTTAATGTACAACTTTTGGGATAATTCAATTATCCTTTTCGATCTATCTCTATAGATTTGAATCCCGAGAATATAGGTTGCATCAACTAAATCTTTCATGGAGAAAGTTTTGGATAACCACAGTTTGACCTCTGCCATCATGCATACATCATTACCCATTAATAATATGTCATTCATATATAGTATTAGGAATTTAATCGTATGATATTTAACCCATTTGTGTACAAGACTCATTTAGGTTTTTGATGAAGCCAAACAATTTGACTGTCTCATCAAATCGGATGTTCCAACTCCTTAAAGCTTGCTTCAATCCATAAATGGATTGATGTAACTTGCATATTTTATGCGGTTCAGAAGAAGATACAAAATCGACAGGTTGTTTCATAAACAGGTTTTCCTCAATGTAATCATTGAGAAATGTAGTCTTTACATCCATTTGTTAAATCTCATAGTTATAGTTTGCTGCTATGGCTAGTATAATTCTGATGGACTTTATCATAACTACAAGCGAAAAAGTTTCTTCATAATCCAACTCTTGTTTTTTAGTATAACCCTTTGCAACAAGCCATGCCTTATAGGTTTTAACCCGTCTATCTTTACTAATCTTCTTCTTAAAGATCCATTTATTGTCAATATGAACTATTTCCTCTGGTGGATAAACAAGTGTCCAAACTTGGTTTATATCCATGGAATCCATTTAAGATTTCATTGTTTCGAGCCATCTTCTTGAATCTTTATCCAAGATTGTCTCTTTATAGGTTCTTAGACCATCTCTATGATCTATTGCTCCTACTAAGTAAGATTCAAAATCTTGTTCATTGAGAAATCCATATCTTTATGAGAATCTAAGGACTCTAGAAGATTTACGAGTTGTAATTTGATTAAGTGGGACAGAAGTCTGCTGACTGGACTCTCTAATATCAGCATGGTCGGATCAAGGCTCAAAAGACTCTTCTTTTAACTCGACTTCTCTTCCTGTACCTTCTTCTTCAAGAAATTCTTTCTCTAAGAAGTGTGCGTTCTTATTGACCGAAATTCTTTGATTATATGGAAAATAAAATTGATATCCTAAACTATCTTTAGGATATCCAATAAACATACCTATCTCTGATTTGAAATCAAGTTTATTAGATTTGATCAACTTGACATATGCAGGACAATCCCAGACTCTCATATAATTAAGACTGGATTTCTTACCACTTCATATCTCATATGGGGTCTTTTGGACTGATTTGGAAGGAACTTTATTGAGAATGTACACAGCAGTCTGTAAAGCATATCCCCATAAATACAATGATAAGTCTGTAAAACTGACCATTAATCACATCATATCTAATAAGGTACGATTTCTTCTCTTCAATACACTATTAAGTTAAAGTGTATAAGGAGGAGTCAACTGCGAGATAATTCCATTATTTTTAAGAACTTTTAAAACTTAGTACTCAAGTACTCATTTCCACGATCTGATAGTAAAATTTTAATACTTTTTTCCTTTTGGTTTTCCACTTTATTCTTAAATTCTTTAAACTTTTCAAAGAATTTAGATTTTTATTTCATTAAATACACATGCCTATACCGTGACATATCATCGGTGAAGGTAATGAAGTGCTCAAAACCTCTTTTGGCCAATATACTGAATGGTCCATATACATCTATATGTACAAGGTTCAACTATTCTTTTAACCTCTTGTCTTTATTCTTAAAGGGCGATTTGATTATTTTTTCTAGAATACATGACTCATATATTAGAGAGGGTTTAAAACCTAATAAGATCAATATCTCATTAACTCTGAGTTGAGTAAGTCTCTTATCCCCGATATTGCCTAATCTATGATGCCACAAATATTTAGGATTCGTTTCAATTCTAATTGTTTTATTAGTAATGGAAGAAATTGAATAACTATTACTTAACTGAAAGACATATAAACCATTTGTATTAATTGGTTTGCCAATACATATATTTCTAAAATATAATGTACATTCATTTTCATTAAACTGTACAAAATAATCATTATTACATAGTACAGATACATAAATAATATTTTGTATAGTAGAAGCATAATACAAAACCCTATCTAACTTTAAAATGTGTCCTGATGCGAGTCTCAACTCGCACGTCTTAATGACTTCCTCAACAACTGTTACTTCATTAGCCATCCGCAAGACGATCTCATCGTCTGAAAGAGCAAAACTATTCTGCATCACCTACAAAGACACACAAAAGTGAGATGTAGCAGTAGAATTAATAACCCATGAATGAATATCAGAATTAACACTTAATTTATATTCAATCATATTACTACTATACATACCTTTCTTAGCCTTTTTGAGGCTGTCAAGGTATTTAAGACAGTTCATCTTCTAATGTCTTTCTACTCTGCAGTGGAAACATTTTCTCTTAGGCTTTGACTTGGTTTTGGACTGTTTAGGGGGCAAAGCCTTCTTGACTTTCTTTTTCTTAGGTTCAACTTTTAAACCTTGAGATGAGTGTTGCGGCCGTTTACCAGTTCTACTGGTAGTAGTCATATGAACATACTCATGTCCTTTACCTTTACTATTTTATTTATAATATTCTTGAAACTCATTGTGCAACTCAGGAAGAGTACGCTCAATTCTATTAAGGTTATAGTTCATAATAAAACCTTTAAAACTGGACGGGAGTGATTGGAGAATCAAATTCACCTTTAGATGATGAGGCATTCGTATATCCCAAGCTTCTAATTGCCCAATGATGTTAATCATCTTAATGACGTGATCATCAAGTGGGACTCCCTCCCTAAGCTTCATATTAAATAAAGTATTGCATAGCTCATACTTGACGATATGCGAATTTTCCCCATACAACTCTTGTAGGGATTTAAGTATCTCATACGATGATTGCATATTCTTATATCGAGTCTGTAGCTCCCAATTCATGGAAGTAACATGTAGAGTCTCACTCTATGATTATCAACCTACCATTTATTAAAGGCTTCCTTCTCCTCCAAGGGAGCATCTACCTTTAATGACATATGCATCTCTACCTCTAAAACATAATCTAAGTTTTCAAACTCGAGAACTATTCATAAGTTTCTTAAACAGTCATTTAAGTTATGACCGGTAAGCATGTTGTTGTCCAAAATCTTATGAAACACATTTGTAGATAACATTTTGATGCTCATAGAGAGAAAACTAAAAAAGACACAAGAAAACAGTTTATTAGCGTATTGAATTATAAATAATAAATTCAATTATTGAAAACATTATTAACAATTAAACTGATCATATCAGCTCCTACTATCTTAATTAAATCATACACTCCTATAATAAGATTTAAACATTTTATTGGATTTTAGAAAAGTTGTAGGTAATCGAATTCTCATCTATAATTAATTAATCTCACATAATAAAAATTTTGGTTAATTAAATTCTATGAGTAAAGAACTTTTCTTTTTTTGTATCACATACAGGACTTAATTCATTCTTTTGCCCTAATTTCATATACCTCACATAATAGAATTTTTGGTATTTTACACTAGTCATATTTAAACCATTGTATCTTCCCAAATAATATTTTTATCCCAACCTTACATAATAGAATTTTAATCAAGATTCGAATATCATTGAGAACCAAATAACCCAATTCAAATACACAAATCCTGTACCCCTCACATAATAAAAATCTTAGAGTAGGAAATTTATATAAAAGAATCATTAGTTATCCTACACTGGGAGGCAAACATAATTTGATAATTTTTAAGGAGTTTTAATCAAGCACTCATATTATTCACATCTTATGTAAACATTCTATCATATTAAACAGTTTTATAAAACTATTTTAAAGGTCAAACACTAACACCAGTAATCATTCATCTCATGAACAATTACTATTCTTTATACATACATATATGTTTGTATATCATATATACATATATACATATGCATGACAGGTGTTATTATAATATTTTATCCTTAATGTCATTTTTCACTTTTATTTGTCATACAAGTAAAATATGCCTGATTAATTTGCATTATTTGTTATACGAGTATGCAAATTATTATTCCGAATAATTTTACTATTTACATAAACAGTACCATTATTAATATAAACAGTAACTACGTGAACAGTAATACTATTCACATGCTCGGTCAAAATTATTTGTCGAATAAAGAATTTCATTATTCATGTTATTTGAATTATTCGTTGCACGAATAATCATTCTAATAATTGAAAATTAATTTATTAAAAATATTTTAATAAATTGTCAAACAATTAATCGAATTGTTTAACTGTTTGGATTTTTCAATCAATTATTGATCAAATTGCTTTGTTCGGCCTAGATTACTTGTCATACTAGTAATCTTGTTACTTGTACTATTTGTTTAATTTGTCTAATAAATCAAACAATTTAACTTATGCTAATTAAGGTATTAGTAATCAAATATCAATTTCTAATGTTTCCTAAAACATTAAAATATTTTTAGCATATCATTATCAAAATAAATAACATTTAGAATAATAAAATCATCTAAAGTTAATCATATTAATTATAGGCCAATCATTTTATGCCAAAAATCATTAATTTATAATAAAGTACAAATTATAACATTATAAACATATTTATAAAGTTAATCATTACAAAAATAATATTTAATAAAAGAGCCAATCAAAATTAGCCAACCTATATCAATACATTAATGCTTAAGTTTGACATTATCCATCCATTACTAAAGGGCTAATCAAAATTAACCAAATTAACATTAACTTTTTAATGTCATAATTAAATAACAATAATATATTATGCATAATGATGATAACATGTATCATA